>JBAMHX010062658.1:0-16682 GCA_037177515.1 Pseudomugil tenellus
ATAGCTCCAGTATTTAGCTGGGCTGGAAATTAACAGTGCAGCTAATGACAGGTATGGGGGCAATGGTTCATTCGTCTCAATTTGCCATAAAAACGTGATTTTTTTCCACGCTGAAGTGCTCAAATAGTCTCGGCAAGCGTCCGAAATTGTGGAATAAGTGGAATAAGTGAATCGAAATTTATAGAATTTAAACCAACCTACAGTGAGACAAACATATATAACTGAATGAGACTAACACGTTGTTTACCCCTGGACAAAGATGGCGCCTTTGGTTGCCATGGCAAATACTTTATCATGACGACATGCCGTCTAACAGAATTATAAAAAAGTCATATTGAAAACCTGATATATATTTAGATTTATTTTTAAACTTGATTATATTTCAATATTCACACATGATAAACCTCCTGGTTTGTATGTTTGACTTCTGAAAAGTAGAATAAAAATAGAAGCAAATCACTACCATAATTGGAGAACTCATCCTCTCATGTATTCTATCCACCACTTTCTTGGCAGACCCCCGTTCCCATAATCCATTGCGTAAAATTATGCCGAAATTTGTTTTGCTCTTTCAGTTACATTAGCAATAATGATAAACTAGTACTGTTTGAAAACCTAATACTGCTTCAGAAAAAACTTAAAAATAACATTTTCATTACTTAAACAATGGCCAAATCTCAAAGATGGATACACGGGTCGCATTTTAATCAAAAGAAGACAGAACAGAGAGATTGGTGTCCCATCCGTCTGCTCTAACAGAATGGCTAGATTACAGTTCAGGGCTCCGGTTGTTTAGCTCCAGATTATCAGGATTCAGGATGTGAAAAATGTGGGTTTCTTTTGTGTCGATTGTTGCTGCTGCGTTCCAGCTTCCTTTTCTGTTTCACTGAAGTCTTTTTAAAGTAATTTATTTTCATTAGCTTGTCGATGTGACAGCTAGCTACAGCCTCCGCTGCTGCCTCCAGCGGCTCTATATTTACTTTGGCAAGCTGCCAAAAAGTCAGTGCTTCTGGCAGGGATCCAATGTAAAAAGGATCCTGTTGCAGAGTATTTATGGTTTTATAGTCAATTTCTTCCTTTTTATTAAGATGTTGGTCCGTGTTCAATTACTTCATTTCACTTTACTTCACTGTGGCCACACGTCT
The DNA here is from genome assembly GCA_037177515.1 of Pseudomugil tenellus. Classification (NCBI taxonomy): domain Eukaryota; kingdom Metazoa; phylum Chordata; class Actinopteri; order Atheriniformes; family Pseudomugilidae; genus Pseudomugil; species Pseudomugil tenellus. The sequence goes on from JBAMHX010062658.1 coordinate 1,146, forward strand.
CTCTACTTGGTTCTCATGCTGTCTCCGACAGCCGCTTTCTCAAAGTCACACAACACATTAGACTTTTAAGTCCACCGTATGGTTGCCAAAATACGTACGAAATAAAAGATACTTCATGAACTAACCTGCACTAATAATCAGATACTTACAGTTCACAGTCTGGATACAGTTTTGTCTGTTTATGATCAACGAAAATATTACAGCAGAAGAAGATCCTCTTAGTGGGTGTTTTAACTTCAGCGCTGCGACTCATTGTTGTGAAATCACCTCATCTCTCTGCATCATGTTGCGAGTGACTTTCTGGTCGTAACATGCTCCATTCATGAAATCTGTAAGTTTCCTCGAGTTGTGTATGTATCCAACAACAGCACAGGTCATCCCAGAAGACATTTCCGTGAATATATCGAATTAAATCGCCCTTCTGAAATATGAGTTTTTCCATTCATTTAGCAACGACCGGAAGTGATGACCCAAGCAGGGGGAAAAAGAAGGTTTCATGGCAGCCTCCAGTGTTTTGCTCATGATTGGGGAAGTGATGTCACAACTTTGATCCCATAGTGGCTGAATGGAAAGTTACCATACTTTGAGGCCATTGCAAAGAGTTGCAGTAAAATGGGTTAAACTTGCTGTGTACTTGCCTGCAACGTCCTTTCACACAGTCAATCAGGGAGAAAAAGTTTAAATGTTTCCTCCATGTTTAAATGAAATGTTTAAACGACTCAGAAAATGACATAATATCAACATAAGGTAAACATGATCATTTATTTCACCCAAAGTCATCTTTGGTCCTGACATTCACTAGAGCTTTTTTGGCGGGACTAAACAGAAATTGAAGTGTTTTGAAGAATTTATATATCTGTTATCATTACTAGGATTGTTAAATAAACAAAAGATTACAAAGGCAAGATATTTAGAAATAGAATTTAAAGACTGGAAGTTAAATTTTAAGTCAGTCGCATAAGTTCTTGCCCAGTTCAATATTGTATATTGTCTGATTAAATAAAGATGATATGGTTTTGGTAGGATGCCACAGTAATCGGCCAATTAGATGACGAGGAAGAGAAGGAAGAGGATGCTCGGACTTGTCTCAAAGATGAGAAGAGTGGACTTGAAGTGACTCAGAAAAGCCCTGAAAGGATGACAAGGAGCTCAAAGTAAGAAGAGAATCAGAATAATAAATAAGAATAAGTTAGACTAACTACAAATGATAACCTCATTAGTTTCAGTAAAAGACTTCCCAAAGTTTTCCTTGTTGTAGCGTTTTCCAACATTTCCTTATGCTGTTCTGAAATTTTATAAGACTATTCTAGGAATGTTTACAATGTTTTCCTGTGTTCATTTTGTGTGTTGTCCTTAACCCCTTCAGACCTGAATTTTTTTTCTGGGCAAAAAATATTTTCTGCATTGCTGACAAGACTCAATCACAGTACATATTTATTGGTCCAAACCAATAAAAAAAATAATGTCCATTCAAATGGACGCAGGGGCTGAAAGGGTTAATGTTCTGTAATTTGTCATGTTGTTTTTGTTTCTAGTGCCGAAGAAATTATGCAATCTGACTGTTCAGAAATGAAAACTAGCACCTCTCCAGAGATGCTAATCCTGGATCAGGTATGACCTGCTGATTACCTATTGAATATTAATTTTGAACGTCAACACAACAGACCTCTAAAAAATTCCACTTGGAAAATGAGGGGATACACCTGTTTGTTTGTTCATATACTTTTAATGGGATAAAGCTTGTTACATACTCTACGAGAAGCGAGAAATTTGTTCTTGTTCTTGAGGTCGCAAGAACAAAAAAAAGTTCTTGTTCGACATGGCATTTATACTCCACAATAAGTGTTCATACGGCCCCCCCACTCTAGCATGCCTTATGTACGCGGGGCTTTATGTGCATGTCTGGCCACTGCAGAGACAGATAAAGGGCCGGTACTGCCTGCTCATGATGTGTTTAGGCACGGAAATACAGGGACTATGAGAATTTGTACAATACGTCTCTAAAAACCTATAAAGATACGCTGATGGCAACTCTTTGAAAGAAGTAGCCAAAACTTTATCAGGAGATGAAAGCGTCTGCAGAAGGAAGTGGCATTACCATCGCAACAAATGGTGACCCTGGTGGAAAACTGGCAGTACCGGCCCTTTATCCTTCAAGTTTCTGACCAATAACAGAATACTTCTCGCAGCCCCTCGAGAAAAAAGTTCTGCCAACCCGGTGTGTAGAGAACTGTCTTCAAATCGCGAGAACAAAATGATGTCATTTTCTACTCGGATCCCCGAGAACAAGAACAAATTTCTCGCGTCTCGTGGAGTATGTAACAGCCTTAAAAATCCAGGTTGGTGACTTCAGCTGGACCTGCATACCTCAGCAGTGTTCTGTTTTTTCCTTTTAAAGGAGATCCAGTCTCTGCAGACAGAGAAACTCTGTACTCAGAAGATTAATCAAAACATCACAGAGCTGTCCAACATGTCAGGTGGAGCTACTAAACATGCTGTTGGTTTAACGCAGGCAGGTATGTCTGAATCCAGTCCTCAAGGGCTGATGTCCTGCAGGTATTGAATGTTTTTCTACTGTAGCCCTCCTGATTTGAAATAAAGTAGATCTCCAGCAGCTTGTTGTCAAGTTCTGCATAAGTCTGTTAATGATCCTTTGATTTAATTTATGTGTTGCTGAAGGGACACGTTCAGTACCTGAAAGACCTTAAACCTTGAACATCGGTTATGGCGAACCCTGGTTTAAAGTTTGAAAATCCAGCAGTAAACTTCCTCCACAGACACAGATGAACTAATCATGCCTTGTTTCTGATCCCTGAATGTGCCATCATGTTCGGACCTGCTCAGGTGCAGATGGCACTGTAACCTGTCTGTATTCTTGTGACTGCAGGTGAGCTCAAGAACACTTTCCTGAAGAAATCACTTCGGGTGAGGAAGGACAGGCATCAAAAAGGGAGTGGGGCCTTTGTTGCTCCCCCTAAAAGAGATGCTGAGGACCTACCGCAAAGAATACAAACAACTCCCATCACTAAGTCAGGACTGCCCCCTCCCAGGCTGATAGATCCTGGTGTCAGGCTTCAGTGTCCCATTTGGAGTGTCCCACGGTCTGTGGTGTCTCATCCCACTCCTTCCCTCCATCATTCCCTTTGTGCGCCGGTATCAAGGAGTAGACCTAAGACGGTTCCTAACATCCTTTCTCGGAATAAGAATCAATCAAAACAATCCCCCGCCAGCACAGAAGTAACCGAGGGTAAGGCATCAACTATCCTGCTTAACCAACCTTTAACTTTTGACTCGTGATTGAAGTTTTGTTTGTTAGTTAAAATAACTTATTTAGGCTTTTTACTGTCAGTGGTAATCCGGAATTTGCATAAAACCTGTCCATCCATCCATTTTTTGTCACTTGCGCGGGCAGTAGCCTGAGAAGGGAAACCCCACTCTTCCCAGCCCGACTAGCAGCTCATTGGGGGGTTCGGGGGGTGCCGACAGTGCAACCAAGAGATATAATCATGATCTCGGCTTTGGAGATGCTGATTCTCATTTAGGCCGCTTTACACTATCATGCAAATCCCTTGAGCGAGAGCTGGACAAGATGAAGCCAACAGAACCACATCATCTGCAAAGAGCAGAGACCCGATTCTGAGGTCACCAAACCAGATCCCTCTCAACACCTTTGCTGTGACTAGAAATCCTTTCCATGTAAGTTATGAACAGAATCGTTGATAAAGGGCAGCCTTGGCGGGGTCCAACTCTCTCTGGAAATTAATGCAACTTACTGCCGGCAATGCAGACCGAGCTCTGACACCGGTCAGGCAGGGACCGGACAGCTTGTACGAGGAGGTCCGATACTCCATACTCCCAGAGCACCCCCCACAGGAATCCCCGAAGGACACAGTCAAATGCCTTTTCCAAGTCCACAAAACACATGTAGATTGGTTAGATTGGTTAGATTGGTTAGGCGAACTCCCATGTACCCTCTGGGACCCTGAAGAGAGTATAGAGCTGGTCCACTGTCCCAGGATGAAAACCACACTCGTGGATCCCCCTCAGCTTATTTATTCATGTATACATTTTTTTTAGCCTGTGTGGTTTTGATCCTATCCAACTAGTGATCCTCAGTGGCGGCTGCTATTGGTTCACTCAGTGTCTGGACCGGAAATGTTTTCCCTGGTACGCCTACGGCCCGGCTTCTGGGGGGGCCCGGGGGACAGTCACTGGGATTTGAAGATCTGGGCTTCTGCCATAAATGAGGGAACAAAGAATAAAAAAAGCCTTTGATGAATTTGCTCCCAAGCGCCCAGGATGCACTTTGTGAGGGATTATCCAGGGATTTTATAGGTAGCCATATCTGACTTAAGTCATGGTTGCTAAATAAGAAAAAAACTTGACAAGACAGTGACTTACAGCCTAGTTCACTGGTCGGAAACTCCAGTCCTATGGAGCCGCATTCCTGCAAGTGTTAGAAGTTTCTCTGTCACAGCGCAGGTGACACACATCAGAATCAATTAGCAGACTTTTGCAGAGCTTGACATCGGCAGTGTCTCAATTCAGGGACTGCAAATTTCAAGGTGCGGATCCAAAGTACCCTTCAAATTGGGGCGCCAGTGGCTAATGCGCATTGCGCACTCCGTACCTCGAAGCAAACTCTGAATTGAGACACAGCCGACATCAAATTCTGCGCAGGACTAGTTAAATGGTATATATAAGCCTATAAATGGGCTCTTCAAGCCTATTTATAAGCTTGGAGAGCTAATCCCAACTCTTTACAGAAATAGTTTTTTTTTCTTCCTACTTCTTCAACCAAGTCAAATGCTGTCTGGGTCAAAACTTATTAGTTCATCTGGATTCTGTTATTACCTCTCAGATCGTGTGCAATACTCCCCTGATGTCCTAGTTTTGTGTGTTTAATCAAGAGGTGTAGTTTCAGAACTAATTAAAAACTCAGGTTGGACTTCCTGTTATGTGGTTCTAGGTGGATGTCTTTCATACCAGACGCTGGTTCCAGCAGAGGCTCTGTCTCTTGTTGAGAAGCCAGTAATGGTTCTGCAGACTGCTCCAGTACCAGGTACCCACTGATAAAATCCATATTTCCTTTTGCCTTGTAGTGCAGCTCTGAGACCTGACTATATCCTTTGTGCAGGTGTGGACTTGAGCCTGAAGATCCCACCTGTGATCAACCAACAAGTCTACCTGACCTCTAAGCCCCAGCACCCAGATGGTAAGAAGAACTGTAGCTCGGGGGGTGACACCAGAGAGGACGAACTTAATTTGAGATCAGGGCAACGCTGCACGCATTTTTAACAGAAGGCACTCCCGTGATACTAACTTTTTACAATTGGATTTTGATACTCAGTATACATGTGTAGGTCCCCAAGAGGACGATCTGTATTGAATTTCATGGTTATCGAATTTATGGTTTCCCAGTCAGGTGGTGATTTATTCACAAAAGACTGAATTTTTTTTTTTTTTTTTTTTTTTGCTATACCTCTGGAACTATTTGTCTAACTGACCTTAAATCAAGTGCAAATAAAAGGTTATGACCTCAGGATGCATCCTGTCCTGATGCCATACCAGGCTGGTTCAAAGTTTCCGCACAAGGTGGAGCTTTTTGACTGAACATGTGCCTTTTTATATAATTGTATTGTGTCTATTCGAGGATTGGGGGCGTTTGGGCATATACCCCTAGCCGTCGCTTATGGTGACATAGGCCTTGTTTAGTGCAATATCATTCCCACTTTTGTGAAAGGAAAAAAAAGAAGACTATTTGAAAAGTCTGTGACTCAGTCCTCACATTTGATGGTTATTTGAATGCTGAGCTCCCTGCAATGAACTGGCGACCTGGCTCTTGTCTGCTCTTGCAGGGACAGGCTCCAGCTCTCAGTAGCACTGAATTTTTATAAGCGGTATATAAAAATTAAAGAATGAATGCTCAGTCAGAGTACAAAAGGAATATATTGAAATAATAAAAGAAGCATATCATAACTCTAATTTATGAAATAATTTTAATGTACATGTGCTTCTAGAAATGATTACCTCCGCCTAGGAGGTTATGCAATCAGTGTTTATCTGTTTGTTTGTCTGTGTACAACATAACTCAAAAGTTTATTGACGGATTTGCATGAAAAATTCCTGATATATCTAAAACGGGAAGATGAACAAGTGATTACATTTTGGAGGTGATCTGGATTACCGTCTGGATCCAGGAAGGATTTTACGGATACTTTAACATTGTGTGATAGGCGCTCATGTGATGGCAGCTGACGCCTCCTACAGGCCGGTTCTGTCTGCTGTTTTCCACTCTGACAAAGATCATGTGTGGCTGAGCTCCGACAGATGTATCACTGTAAAATAAGCCCACATCATAAGCATTTCTAGTTTTATATGGAAAGAAAACAACTTTGATGACATGAGTGCTGAAGCACCCCCCAAAATGGGCTGGAAGCACCTATGACCCAAGGGTAACCCCCTGAGATGTATACTGATCTGAATAAGAAGCTGTGAGGCTCAGATGTTTGGCAGGTGGTGGTCAGAAGTTCTGTCCATCTCCTTGATTAAACCTTTAATCATTTAACTCTTTTTTTCTTTTTGTATTTTCAGACTTCAACAACCTGCTTCACCTAATTCCTACAGAAACTACAAACCACACGGAGAAGCTGCTTCCAGCCGGTCGTCCTCCGGTGTTTGTTGTTGAATCAGACAACACCGGAGACCAGGACCTGCTTCCATCTCAGACCCTGAAACCTGCAACGTCGCTAAATCCAGCACTGACCTCTAATCATTTGGTAGCTGGAGCACCAGGTTCAGCTTCAGGGACAGGTTCGTCTGTGAGTCCGGATCAGGCTTCAGGAGTCAACTCCGGACAAGACACTAACAAGAAGAACTTGTCTATTCTCGATGAAACTGTTTGTCTTAACCAGCTAACTGTTTCTACGGCAACAACCCCAGAGGCTGCGTCACCTGGGTATGTGTGTGGAGCTAAAGATCAGAGACATGCTTCCAAACAGCTGCAGTTGGACTCTGAAGTCACCACCTTTAATGGACACACAGAGACGGAAGCAGCTACCGATTCTAAAGATGCTGTCCCGGCCCCGCCCCCTCTGTTACACATGAAGGGGGGCGGTGCCAAAGTGGCAGGGCCTTGTCCCAGTGACCAGGTTGCAGTGGGAGGGGGAGGAAGTATAAGTGGGGGTGTGGCCTGGAGACCTATGCCAAGGTTGGTTCCTCTGGGTCTGAGAGGAAGCTCCCCCACATGACCGTTCGCCATGGTCGTTGGAAAATGGAGAACATTCCAGAGCTGGATAGTTACAGAAACATTGTCAGTTATTTATTTTACTTTTTGTAACATTATATCACTGAATTTCCACCAAAAAATGTTGATCTGAAATGTCTTAGAGTTGTTACCATGGTGAACAGCATTATCCTCCTCCCATGGGGAAAAAATTGTCTTCAGCTGAGCTTCCTGAAATCATTTTGGCAGGGATCAGTCAGTTCACTTGTTGATGGGAAATGAATCAGTCAGCAGAATTCGGACTGAAGTGCTATCGATAAGTTAAGAAATAAACCGAACACTACATCACTCCCTATATTTGAGTCCTATTTGGTTTTCATTCAGAGATTTTCCTGACAATCATTTGGCTGATTTATCTGGAAGACAGCAGGTTGGAATATTTCAGGACTTTCAGCTGGATCCACACAGGAGATCAGGTTCTTATTTGAAATTTCCTGGCTGAAAAATGTTCAGATTTGAATATTAATAAAGTTTTCTATGAATGTCTGAGTTCGGCTTCATTCTGCTCCCAGAATTCTGTCCTGTCTGCAGAGTAGAGTCTGGAAAAAGCAAAAGCTAGTCCACTTTATGAAATGTTGGAACTTGTCTGAATCTTGGTTTGATTCTGAACTTTGGACTCTTGATGCTAGTTTGGACCCCTTGCAGGATGATCTTGGTGGTTCTGATTCTCTGATTCTTTCTTTTTGCTACTAGATTTTAATTTCTGAAATCATACTGCAGACTACTTTCTTGAATGTCTCTCTGGTTCTGGTATAGGTTGGGTTTGGGTCCAAAATGGAAGTCCTAGAGTTTTGTGATGTTTCCTCCAGTTTGGTTGCCTGTGAATCTCTGCGTCTAACCAAGATAGACGGAAGTTTTTGTCTGAAGCTAATGGATATGGTGCAGGTGTGAAACCTGGATCAGATGCCCTGTAATGTGAAAAGTAATCACGGTCTTTGCAATTAGAGATTTGCAATGTTTTAAGTTAAATAAATGATTAATCATTGAGCCTAAATTCCCAGACATACCTACATCTCCAGCTTTACCTGGCAGTAAAGACAATGTTCAAATGGATTAAATGAACTTTTTAAGTTAAACACAAAATCATTTAAATGTGTGGATTATTGATTTTATTGGTTTAGTATTAGAAGAGGTTTTAATCCATTTATCTGCTTCGGTGTTATTAAATTTAACATTAAGTGAAGTAGAGGACAACAATGAGAACACCACCAAACCAGGAAATGATTTAAAGGTGAAAGCTACTGATACTTCTGTTCCTTTCTGTTATTCAGTATATTTGTCTTTGGCCAGGCTCTTGGTTCACGGTCACTACTGGCACCATGAGATCATTCCTGGACCCTCCAGAGGTTGTACAGAGGTCCAACTTCTCAAGGTTACATCCCAGTGCCAGCCAGTAAGGCTTCTAGCACATTCAGGAGCATTATGGGGAAGAAGTCACTATACTGGACAGAAGAGGATCCTAATCCTGAGAATCCACCTTCACTTAACACATCCTGGTCTTCATATTTTGCACACACGTGTACTAGTTGTGCTTATTTTCATGTTTCTGATTTTCAGTTTATCTTGCTGCCATGCTCCTTATGATTGTCTGCAATTTTTCCATACAGAGTATGTAGAATGTGTACTGATTTTATTATTTTTTACATGTGTAGCAGCTGGTTGTCTTTTGGTCTCCTTTTATTTCTCTTCACACTCCATTTCTTTCATTTCTTTTTCCCCTCTGTCAGGTCCAGCATTAACAAGCAATAAACAAATTTTATATATATAAAAAAAAAAATCTCCAGTATTCAGAGTAGCCATATATTTGGATTAGTACATTTTTTTGGTGCAAAAAAATCTTTGAAGTATAATGCATGATTTAAATAGTATTTAATCAGATAAGCAAATTAAAAAAACTAGAAGCTGGTAAATAACCTAATGAGGAGTGGGATGAAATGGTGGTGTGTAATTAGCATTATCACATTTGTAAGAGTATAAACCTTGGACGTAAATGCACATTTGGGGTGGTGTTACAAAAGTCGTTGCACCCTGTGAAAAATGTCATCAAGAGAAGTCCTTTAAGCAGACTTCTCTGCGGACTTCTCTGCTGCAAAAGCTAACAGTCAACAGGACCAGGCTAGCTGCAGCGCAGCTCCTAGCAAGGATTCCGCAGAGGTAATAAATGCAATAAAGGAACCAAAGTGGATCACAGTGGAGACAAATGATTAGAACAAAACATTGATCACTGGGACAAGAATGGCAAATTAGACAATATTGTGACAGAAATACAGAAGTTCTCACATCGAATGGACAAAGTGGAGTCTTGCATTAGTCATGTAGAGAGCTGGGCGGAGGAGAGTGTTATGGAGTACCCGTTTGGTGTTTTAGGTATGGTACATTCCTGCTGTAGCAGATGTACCCATGCATTGGCTGTATGTTGTAGGCGAGTTACTAATGCAGTCATGTGAACTGACTACGTCTCTGTGTATTTTTATACAAACAGAAACATAGCGTCAGAAGTGCAACTAAGAACAACGCCCGACCATCCCTGTTCACAATTCAACAGACATTTATACAGCTGAGCAGCTGAAGCTAGTAATTTTTTTTCTTTCTTCGTGTTTTAAGCGTGCGCTAAAATGGCATCCAGAATCCCACTTCCTGAGGAAATTAAACTGACTAGAGATGTGGCAAGTAACTGGGACAATTTTAGAGTCGAATCTCAGGACTATTCACTTGCATCTGGCTTGGGCGAGAAGTCGGATGCGGTTCTGGCATCGATGCTGAGGCGAGTGATGGGCAGTGAATGTCACCACATTTACAAGCACAACCTGGATCTGTCGGAGGAGCAACAAGGAGACGTGGCCGCTATACTGGAGGGCTATTTCAAGCCGAAGAGGAATGTCATATTTGAAAGATACGACTTTGGAAATTCAAAGCAGGATGAGGGTGAGCTGATCGATTTATTTGTTACGAGACTCAGAGCAAAGGCTGCCTCATGAATATGGGGGGCTGTGTGAGGAGCTAATACGGGACAGGCTGGTTCTCAGTGTCTGGTGCTGCTTACTCAGAATGAGCTCACTTTAGTTTCAGCCATCGATATATGCAGAGAAGCAGAAGCAATGGACAAAACTGAAGATAATTCAATACAAGCCAAATGAAAACGTTCATGCCACGAACAAGCGCCACTTGAACGACCTCCGTTCAGGTATGACCGTCCAGGTAGGCCCCGTGATACTGAAAAACAGGCAGCCAATAGGAATTCACACAAACGCGGATGTGCTTTCCCTGCTTATGGCAAAACCTAGCAGCGTTGTGGGACTTCTAACCATTTGCAAAGATGTGCATGGAGAGTGCACGATCAGATCAAGTAAATCCGGCAGATGTTATGAGTGAGGATCAAGACACGGAGGAGCGCATCTACACTGCCCAGAAGATTGGTGCAGTTAATGGACAACAAAAAAAAGTGGTTTGCCACCCTAAAGATAAACGGAGGATCACAAAGGTGCCAGCTGGACTCTGGAGCGACCTGCAATGTCATGATCATAAAAGACAAGAGGAGACTGGCTCCCGATCTACCACTATTGCCCAGCAGAGCCAAACTTGTGTTGTATTGAGGGGAAACAATGCACTCTGTTGGCATCTTTAGAACCAGTTACATGGTGCGAGGCAGGAAACAAATGCTGGACTTTGAGATTGTCAGATGCAATCAAAGGCCCCTCCTGTCAGGCTCAACAAATGTGCAGCTGGGACCGATGCATTTCACTATCCCAGATGAATTGAACAAAGTAGACCTGGACTCATGCAGATGAATTTCATGCCCCAGTCTTGTCTCTTCCAGGAGATGTTCATATCGAGCTGGATAACAATGACACCGGTAGAAACTTCCCCAAGGAACATCCCTGTAGCGCTGCCGCTAAGGCAGTCCAAAGATTTAGTGGATTTGTGACTTATCTTGCAAAGTTCTTACCACGCCTATCGGAGGTGTGTGAGCCGTTGCAACAGCTGCTAGACAAGGACGTGCTATGGCACCGGCTGCCCAAACACAAGGCAGCCTTTAAGGAAATCAAGCGACTGGTCACAGCAGCACCGGTCCTGAGGTACTACATCGTGACAAAGCCAGTCAGCAGTCAGAGCGATGCTAGCCAGAAGGGACTAGGGTGTTGCCTCCTGCAAGAAGATCAATCGGTAGTAAACGCATCCCGAACACTGACACAGACTGAAGAGAACTATGCACACATCAAGAAAGAGTGCTCGAACAGTGTTTGCCTGCCAACAGTTCCACCATTATCTATATGGCAGAGATGAGATAACAGCTGAAACAGATCACAAGCCTCTAATCACTATCTTTAACAAACCGCTTCTCAGTGCACCCATGCACCTACAGAGCATGCTCCTCACTCTACAGAACTACAATCTCAAGGTAATTTACAAGCCTGGTCCTGACATGCACATTAGTGACACCTTAAGCAGAGCCACTGTCCCCAATAACGCTACTGAGGTTGCATACAGGCGTCATTCCCTCTGCAGCCTGTAGAGGGCACAAAAGACAGCTGAACACATAAATCAGGCCGACTATCTCAATGTCACTAGTCAACGCACAAGATGAGGTGCTCTTTAAAAGTCAGAGAATGATCATTCCAAGATCTTTGCGCCATGAGTTAAGACTCATATTGGGGCGATGCATGCGACAGGCGAGACAGGTGAGAGAGACCTTGTACTGGCCCAATATGCAAGGAGAAATAAAAACTTTGTTTGTCAGTGTTCAGCATGTAACGAATACTCGCTAAGCAGCAGCAGGAAACTATGATGACACACACGCACTAACCCCAAGGCCATGGCAAATTCTTAGCATGGACCACTACTTCCAGACCTCACAGCAGTTCTCAAATGCAAATCCCAGTTTGCCAGATACGGCCAGTCCAATCGTGTAATCACAGACTGTGGCTCCCAATTTGATAATGAGGCCTTCAAGAGGTTTGCAAAGGACTGGGATTTTGAACATGTCATGTCATCCCCTAGGCACCCCAAGTCTAATGGTAAAGCTGAGACTGCAGTGAAAATAGTAAAAAAAAAACAAAAAAAAACTTGCAAACGAGCAGCTACTGCAGGTACTGACCTGTGGTTAGCTATGCTTCAGTGGAGAAACACACCCACAGACAGCATCAACAGCAGTCCAGTGCAAAGACTAATGGCACATAGACTCAAAACTTCACTCCCAGATTCTGACACGCTTTTAGAGCCAGGCATTGTGCCAGGAGTATCTAAGACACTGAGAACCAAGCGTCAAAAGACAAAGTTTTGGTATGACAGATCGGCCAGGGACCTGCCCAAGCTACAGACAGGTCAGCCCATAAGGGTGCAACCACTGCTTGTAGACAGGACAAATGGAGAAGGGCGTGTGTCTTCAACTGGTGGCCCCTAAATCATACCTGGTGGATGTTGAGGGGACGGGCGCAACACAGTAGATTAGAGACCAGCTGAAAGAGCAGTACCAGACGTGCCTCTAGAATGTAAGGTCACAGCTCAGGACAACCCATTGCAGGGGGAGAAGGGAAATCGCACTCAGTGTAACATCAGCCACCAGGAGGAGCGGCGAAAGGGCACTCAGTCTAACAGCAGCCACCAGGAGGACCAGCGAAAGGGCACTGAGTGTAACATCAGCTACCAGGAGGAGCGGCGAAAGGGCACTCAGTGTAACAGCAGCTACTAGGAGGACCAGCGAAAGGGCACCCAGTCTAACAGCAGCCACCAGGAGGAGCAGCGAAAGGGCACTGAGTGTAACATCAGCTACCAGGAGGAGCGGCGAAGGGCACTCAGTGTTACAGCAGCCACCAGGAGGAGCAGCGAAAGGGCACTCAGTGTTACAGCAGCCACCAGGAGGAGCGGCGACAGAGCACTCAGTGTAACATCAGCTACCAGGGAGGCTGTAGCTCTGTGGATAAGTGCAGTTGTCTGGCAACCTGAAGGTTGGTGGATTGATTCCAGGCTTCCCCTGACTACATGCTGAAGTGTCCTTGGTAAGACACTGAACTCTATAACCCAATAAAAAAAAAAATGTATAAAAGCGTCTGCTAAATGACTGTAATGTAATGAATAGTTGGGGGTAGACAGATTGGCGCGTCCTCCAGTATTTGAGCGGATCCTCTCCTCTGGAGAGGTAGGTTTAGCGAGGTTCAGCGAGGTATTGCTACACCTCCACTGTTGCGTCTACAGTGGCACTCTTGAGTGCTCTGGGTTGCACCTGAAACAAAATAGGTGCCAGTAAAGCAATTTCAACAATTAAAATCATGAACTTATGCAAATTACGACTGGAGGCTGATACCAACCAACTTTGCTGTCAAGTAAATCCCACAAGTTTTCCTGGTTGTTTGCTGCTGCAGATCTGGATGCAGGTTCCATCAGAGTTTGGGGAAAAAAAGAAAAAGAAAGAACTTTAATTTAGGTTAGTGTTTGCTTGCTACATGTCTAAGAACAGAAGAAAATTTAGCATAGCCTACCTGTGATGTTGACGGCACTGCCCTCTCCATCCTCGTATTGCAGCACATTCAGCTGTTACCCTGGCAATATCGTCTTGTGCGGAGGTTACATTCCCAATTGGAACAGTTTTGAACCGGGGATCCAGAATAGTTTCTGTTGCCAGGACACAAATGTTTTCCACGTGGCACTTTATGCCTAACAGGTATTGCAAATGTTGTGTCAATTCAATTGCTGTCACATTTTGTACCGAAACCGATTTGGTGGCGAGCTTTTTCTGCACCATTCATACGATTGGGATCACTTTGGATGCTGACACTGTCTTCTCCAATGAAAGTTCAATTCTTGCCAATTCTTGCCATCTCTGGATGTTCTCGGACAATTCTTGTCCGAGAACATCCAGAGACTCTAATAGTCTCATATTCCAGTCATGAGAGATGAGTAACATCACAGAGACGTGACCGCTGCACCAACTGGTTCACGTTTCTCCACCGGGTGTCGACCTCCTGAATTAGTTTGTGCGTTGGGGTCTGAAGCTGATTTTGGATTTTGCACAGACGTTCTTTGGCCTTGATGCTGGATCTAAATTATGTTACAATTTTTGTCGCTTGGGTCCTGATTTCTGAGAGAGAAGTAGTTTGTTCCAGTGCCTTTTTCACAACCACATTCAGGCTGTGAACAAAGCACGGCACATTCCTCAGTCCCATTAATTTTGCCATTAGTTGCATGTTAGATGTGTTGTCTGTGATGAAACAGTGTATTTTATGCCTCAATTCCCACGCAGTTACCAGCGACTCCATGGGATCCCTCAAATTCTCAGCTGCGTGAGACCACTTGGCTGACACCCAGCAGAACACTTGCCAATTCCATGTCCTCATTCACAATATTTATTCCAGATAGCCATCCATGGCCATAGAGGACTACATGTCAGCAGTTAGGCTGATGGAGTATGGCTTCTCTAAAGCTTTGATAGCATTTTTCTGCTCCTCTTCATATTTCCTCTCTACCAACGCTTTCAGAGCATGGAGAGTTGGCAGCACATATGTGGGGTCCATATTCTGCACAAACGCCCTAAACCTGTCCTCCACCAAAGTAAATGGTTTTGCATCCAACACAATCATTTCCCCCAGGGCTTCATCCAGTTTAGCTTTTTGCACTAAGACATAAAATAAACATTAAATGTGATTAATTATAAGCTATTGTATACATATTAATCTAATATCATCTGCTTTAATAGTTTAAACACAAAAACCTACCTTAACGGGTACCAGCACACCAGGAGCAGGAACAGCAGCTACAACAGGTATCACCTCCGGATGTTTGAAGCCGCTGCATTGACAACATGTTGCCGCTGTATGTCAGTTCTTAAGCACACATGTAACATTTGACCTTATGCAGTGCAATCAGGACAAAGTGTTCCCATGCATGAGAACGTGCCCTCCTGAGTGGCACTAGCTCTTGCTCCATCAACCTTCCTGTTTCACTCTCATACACACCACACATTTCACTCACACGATTTCTCTCAGTCCTCCAAACACACTTATCAGTATAATTTAACTAGATGTGAGCTATATGTATATATGTAAATATGAAGATGTATGTATTGTATATGCTATATGTATGATGTAGGCCAGTGATTCCCAACCAGGGGTACACATACCCCTAGTGGTACGTGAGCACATTACATGGAGTATGTGGAAACATTTGGGCCTCGATTTATTAACGTGTACTAAAACAGGTGCAGACGGCTTTGCTCCGCTAAAATCGGCCCAAGCTTATCTATCAAAGCCGCAAACATG
>JBAMHX010063479.1:0-16593 GCA_037177515.1 Pseudomugil tenellus
TATATATATATAAATATAAATATATATATAAATATATATATAAAGACACCTTTACCACTGCAGTTTACCACCCAACACTCAGGCTTTCATTGTTTCCCTGCTCCAAAACACATGACGGAAATAAACAGATCCATTTGGATCCATTTGATTTGTATCATGTGTGGAGAAAGGCCGCTGAGGGGCCAGAGGTTGATACTTCAGCTATATGAGGTGGATAATGACATCCAGAGAAGGATATAATTATTGTTACTAAATTAAATTCAGTAAGTTCTTGAATCATACTGTGAACTTTTTTCTCCAACATAATTTCAGCAGTTTAGCTAAGATTTAGTAAAATAACTGAGTACAAAATGTCCCATGCTGATGTTTGATCTCAATTCAGCCAGCCAGGTCAAACCACAGATGGGCTCCTGCAGGTCAAACTGCCTTTATGTTGGAGTCGTATTTGATTCTGTCAGTTTGTGTGCTTACTACTTGAACGTGCAGCCTGTTTGGCTGTTCACTGCCAGAACATCCCAACTCGTGCTGTTTAACTTTGAAATTCTTGTAAAAACAAGAACAGATGTTTTGCATAACACAATTTCTTGATGATTGTATGTTAACATCATCCTTTCCCATCAAAACACATCAGTAATCACAGTGAATGCATTATATTTCATCAAATTTACCTAAGACCTAAGATTTACCTGTAAAAGAGCTAATCTTTTGTTTCTAAGACCCAGTCTTCCTCACTTGCAGTCACTTGTGCTTCATATATCAACACAGTGTATTTTTTCTAAGCTTTTGGCAGGCCTTTTATATTTTTTGATCAATATCTCATTTTCTTTCAACAGGATAGACCTCACACAGCTTCTTTGGGTGCAAATCAACATTTTTTTCATTTCCGCACACTCCAAGAAACATCTTTATCATATAACATATTTGGGGGCTAAAAAGATATCACGTATAACAGCGTCGTGAGTTCACCAGCGTGCTTGCACCATGGCAGATACATTGTGACAGCACACTGAAGGCATTAAGCCCACCGACATATGGACTTGTCAGGACCAAATTGCTGACATCACTCTATTGTAATGTGACCCTGTTTGCAGTTTCGTTTAGAGCATGACACAATGAAACAGTGTTTGTAGCATTTGGCAAACTTATCAAATTCGTTAGATGAAGAGGGTTAAATGAAATCCAGACCTCAAAATATTTTTTAAATATAATTTAGGTTAAGTTAGAGAAAAACATGATGTCTCTGACACACTTACAAGGAACCTAAAGCAGAAAAGAGTAGGAGAACAATCAGAATATTCCCTTTTAGGGGAAGACATTGTGCACATATTGAGTGCAAACAGAAATACAGTAAATCCCATCCAGCACACAATAGGAACACATACAAGATAGGCCATTTTAAACCACACAATCCCCATTTTGTGCTATTTTTTTGCATGATGTTGATGTTTTCTAATGCTGTAAAGCTGATTAAATCCCAGAATTAAGTCAGGGATATTAATGTTTCCTCACAACTGCCACCACCACTGCTGGTTATCTTTCGTGTGAGCGCGATAATTCAAACAATTTTAACAATAGGATTTTGATACTCAGTGTACCTGTTTAGGTCCCAAAAGGTACGATCTGTATCAAATTTCACCATTTTGGGATTTATGGTTTCCTCACTAGTTGGTGCTTTATGCACAAGAAAACATCCCATTTATGCCTAAATCTCCGGAACTATTTACAAAGGATTTTGATACTCAGTATACCTGTTTGGGTTTCCAAGAGGACAATCCGTATCAAAATTCACAATTATCCGATTTATGGTTTCAGCACCAGGTGGCGCTTTATTAACATGAAATCTGACTTTTGGCTATTTCTCTGGAACTATTTCTCTCATTGACCTCAAATGAGTGCAAATAAAAGGTCATGACCTCATGATACATCCTGTCCTGATGTCATACAGGGCTGGTTCAAAGTTTCAACACCAGGTGGAGCTTTGTGACTGAACATGTGCGGCTTTATATTATTGTATTGAGTTTATTCGAGGATTAGGAAATTGGAGGATTGGAGGCATTCAGCGATATACCGCTAGCCGTCGCTTTTGACGGCATAGACCTTATTTTTCGTTATGATTTAATGTGAGATTCAGCCTTCTTTCTTATACATTTTTTAAACGCTTGGCCAATTTTTCCACTTCTATTTTTACCTACATTTCTTATTAATCTTATTTCATTCCGAATGTCAGTAACTTTGTTTACAATACCGCTTGAATTGTGCAAAACAAAAGAATCACAGTAAAAAACAAAAAACAAAAACAAAAAAACCAAAACTGTAATGGAAACAACTCAATTTTAAAAACCTTCTCAAATATCACTTAAAAGTGGTTGATCCGATTTGTTGTTATGGAAGAACTTCTAAAAGTCATGGAAAATTCTGTGCAGCAAAAGGAATCATGCAGCTGAAGGCAAGGCAAGTTTATTTATACAGTACTTTTCATGTTCACAACAGTTCAAAGTGCTTTACAGAGAAACATCAAAAGCATTGCAGCTGTTAAAATAGAAATAAAAAAGAGAATAAAAAAAGCAAGAATCATAATAAAATCATAAATGAACTTAAAATCATTAAGAAGAACATAATCAAATCAGTTATTGTGCAGGTTTTATTCATAGCTGGAAGAGAAAAGAACATTTTTTAACCTGGATTTAAATGTTTCTACACGTAGTGAAAGTTTTATTTCTACGGACAGTTTGTTCCACTGGTTTACAGCATAACAGCTAAATGCTGCTTCTCCATGTTCAGTCTGGACTCTGGCCTGGAATAGTTGACCTGAGTTTTTAGATGTAAGAGCTCTGATTGGTTTATATTCTCTGAACATATCACAGATGTATTCTGGTCCTAAACCGTTCTGGCATTTATAAATAATCAGCAGGGTTTTAAAATCTGTTCCGTGACTGACTGGAAACCAGTGTAAAGATGTTAAAACTGATTTGTTCAGATCTCTTAGTCCCAGTTAAAGCTCTAGCAGCAACATCTGGATGAACTGCAGATGTTTTATGCTCTTTTTGGGAAGTCCTTTTAAAAGACCATTATAGTAATCTACTGGAGTCTACTGGAGATGAATGATGGATGAGTTTCTACTGGTCTTATTGGGAGAATAAACCTTCAATTCTGTTGATGTTTCTATCGGTAAAAAGCTTCCTAGTTACAGCTTTGATGTGGCTACTGAAAGTCAGATTTACAGACTTGATTGGTAGTTTTAAGAGCCTGACTCTCCAGATGTTTACTGATGCTGACTCTCTTCTTTTCTTCATTTAATTGTAGAATATTTTCTCTCATTCAGGTCTTAATTTGCTCCAAACAGTGACACAGTAGGTCTATTGGACTGCAGTGGCTTGGTGACAAAGACATATCAAATTGTGTATCGTCTGCATAACTATGATAATTGATGTTTAAGTTCTGTAATAGTTGACCCAAATGGAGCAGATACAAGTTGAACAGAAGAGGTCCAAGAACTGACCCCTGAGGTACTTCACAAGTCATGGCCACTTTCTCAGATTCATAGCAGCCAATTGTAACAAAATAATTCTGCCCTTCTAAATAGGAGCTGGACCAGTTAAGGACCTCTCCAGAAAGTCCAACACTGTTTTCCAGCCTGTGCAACAGCATTGTGTGATCTACAGTATCAAACGCAGCACTGAGATCCAACAGAACCAGAACTGATACTTGACCAGAATCAGTATGAAGCCTAATGACATTTAGGACTTTGACCAAAGCTGTTTCAGTGCTGTGATGAGGTCGGAAGCCGGACTGGAATTTATCCAGATTTCCACTTTCATTTAAGAAATCATTCATCTGGTTAAATAGAACTTTCTCAATTATCTTGGATATACAAGAAAGGTTAGACACAGGTTCACTGCTGTTCATTATAGAGGCGTCTAGAGTCTTAAAGTAGTTTAATGGCAGCCATCTTTAGTGACTTGGGAAAAACACCTGTTGCCAGTGAGCTGTTGACAAAAGGCAGGAGGTCACTTTCTACTGAGGTAAAAGTACTTTTAAGAAGTAGCTCTAAACATCGATCCAATCACAGTACAATATGTGAACAGTATCTGCAAAGGTCAACTCTGATAAAGTGAAGTTGAACAAAATAAATAAAAAATGGTTTCAGTACCAACCAGTCAGATGTAGAGGTGTCAATTCCTGGATGAGAAAGTTAAAATTCTGTCCAACAGATGTTCAAACCAGTTACCAGACCAGTTGAATTTAGTGGGTACAGTTCATCTGCCAGGTAAACAAGCCTTTTAGTAAAAACACCTGTTCTCCATGTAGATGTAGATCCAAAACCATGGCAGGACCTTTTGGCACCGTTTTGAACCATCTGTCACCAATATTCCCCAGCTGGGGCACCTGGAATTTAGAAAGTAAAGGAAAGGTTGTTTGGGAGAACTTGGGACAAAACAAAAGCCTTCAAACTGGGATCCAAGCAGACTGTGGATGTGATTTGAGTCTCCAACATTAAAAGATGTAGATTATTTATTCTCCAGAAAGTACTTGCCTGTAAATGTCACAAGGATTTGTGGGAAAGAATTGCCATCTTTATTTAATAAACAATGGTACGTAAACTGCCGTGCATGACTATAATTTGTGCAAACCAGCTAATCTATGATTTTTTTTTTACTGTTTTCTATAGCTTATTATTATTATCATATATTTTTAAGCTGGCCTTAAAGTTATTGGTCTCTGTATTACAACTAATTTTTATCAATAAAAATGGATCCCATGACAGCTGGGGAGGATGTTTTTGGATTGTATGTGTGTAATCTGTGAATGATTGATGGTAAAACAAACCAGACATATTGCAATTTCAACCTTTGTCAGATTTTACTTGGAAGTAAACTCAAATGTTTCAATCAGTGATGAATTTTTTTTCTCTGAGCTTGCATCTGTTGCTGGCTTGACTGTACTGAGACCTGGGATTGTACTGAGATTACCTCTTTTCCAGTCTAGATTGGAAGAAGAGGAGAGAGGGGCTCGGTGATGCAGGTAGCTGTGTAATAAATGAAGTTTGGCTAAGCAATTCTACTTAATGGTTTCTAAGGTTGAGAAAAGAGGGTTGAGTTTGTGAAGATTAACTAAATTCTATGGTTTACTAAGGACACAACGGTCACGTGGTCCAGAGAGTGGAAGGGCCACAGGATCCTCTGTTTTAAAAGAGACTTGCCTCAGGTGACTTATAGGGGCGGATATGATTAATCTAAGCGTCTCCTGGAGACGTGCTTTAAGGGTTCTGATTATTGAGACACCAGCGGTACAACCAACAGAAGAGAAAGAGGATCTGTCTTACTTCAGCACAGGGTGATCAAAGGGGTCTGCGTTGATTGCCTGGTGGAGTGGAATCAAGGCGTAAACGCTGCTTCCTATCCCGGGTATCAGCAGCATCGGCTTCGTCAGGAATGGACTAGTTATGCATATGAAGTGGGTCAGATGTCGCTGTCAAGTGCAGTTCAGCGAACAGCCGGCCAGCACCAAGCTGGTTACCAGAGGAGGCCTTTGCTGGTGTCCCAGACAGGAGGGATCAGAAACAAAGGGAATTACTGCAGTCCCAAGAAATTCCTCATTTGCAGCATGGTTTTTGTAATTAAAGGAAAACAAGTTTGTTGGTTGCAGGGCAGCTCTGGTTATCACCAGATGTACCTACAATGTCATAATGATGTATGGCTGCTTTTCAGATAGACGCTCCTTAGTTCTCTATCTGATGGTGGGATAGATAGGGCATGAGAACAGGGGAAACTTGGAGAGGATAAATCCAGTGTCTTGCTTGACCTGAGGTCACGCTTTGGAGGTGGTGAGCCTACTACACAATGAAACAGTACACATATTTGTTTGACTTTAGTCTATAAATGTCACAAGGATCACTGGTTTTCTGATGCACTAGGACAAGCTCCAGTACCTCTAACCTGCATTCAAATAATTTATTTCTAAACAACAAATTTAGGTTTTTTGAGATGTTGAGATCAATTATTTTGTTACATGAGAAAAAAGTGCTCTCACAGCATTTGTTGGATGGTCCGTTGTATTCTATGCCATATCAAATCCAATGCGTATCTGGTTTTTTTGCCATGAGAGTTCTGACTCTACTCTTTTGTAATTTCCTTAAAACAATGCCATTAAAAATGCACTGACTACGGTTGGATAATAATTTTAAAATGGAAAGATGCTCTTCTGTTATGTTCCATGTTTACTTCTGTAAACAGGATGATGTATCTCACGTTGATGTGTCTTCTGCACATGCGGAAAACTGCACATACATGTCGCATTTAATTGGAAATGTAAATAGATTCTCAAATAAATCTGATTTCACAAAAAAATCTACATTTAGAATTACGGCCTGCAGTGTGAACATAGCCTAAGATGCAATCCATCCATCAATCACATCTGAATATAATAGCAGGATCTCCTCATGCACATGTCATCCAGCTCTGTAGAGGTTTGCTAACAAGCCTTTCATTTGATAATGGTGTGCTGGAGAAGGGTTGCATCTAAAACTTGTAGGATAGTAGATCTTAGGGGCCGGACTATATGGCACTCATGTGTGAAGCTTGCAGCTCCTTCATATTTACCTCCGCCAAGGAGGTTATGTTATCACAGGCATTTATCTATCAGTTTGTTTGTCTGTCTGTGTACAACAAAACTCAAAAAGTTATGGACGGATTCTCGTGAAATTTTCAGGATATATCCAGAATGGGAAGATGAAGAAAGGATTTCATTTTGGAGGTGATCTGGACAACTGTCTGGATCCAGAAATGTTTTTAAAGATTCTTTAACACTCCGAGATAGTCACTCATTTGATTAGCATCCGACGCCTGCTATAGGTCGTCTGCTGTTTTTCACTCTGACAAAGATTATGTGTGACTGAGTAATATTTTGTTTGAGATGCAAGTCACAATATGAGGGGGAACTGTGAGCTTGGCGGAGGTTGGCGCTCTCAAGTGCTTTTCTAGTTAGAAAATTTAAAACAACTCTTGTCTTTTTAGCAGATTTTTGGACAAAACAAACAAATATTTTAACTTTATGCTGAAAGCTCCTGAACAGTTCAAATCAATGCCAGCCCTTTCCACATGGAAACCACATTTAGCAGCAAAGATGTAAAACTTTTCTTCCATACTGGTAAAAAAAAAAACAAAAAAAAAAAAAACAGCTTGCACTGTTGTTAATGCAAAACGTGTTTGCTAGCATGTTCTCATGTTAAATGGTAACCATCAGCCTTACAATATCCCCATATTCTGGTAGCAACTGAAGCCCTGGAGTAAGTTGAGCTACTCCAGTGCTTTAATAACTGTCTGACCTTAAAGGTCTTGTTTGTGACTTGTTTTAAAAAGCCACAAAAAAGGGAAAGTGACATTAACTATGTTCATCCCTGCAGCTATCATCGCTCTACAGCATTTCCAGCCTTAGAAACTGCCCACTTTTTTTCCTGGCCTGGAACATCGCATTACAGCTTTACACACTGTCAACACAATCAGCCTTTTAAAATGCACAATGTTGCTAATTCATCAAAGAAAGACAAAAGAACATCACATGAAGATGATTGGGATAGAAAGAGAGAAAGGGACAGAGACGAGCGTAAACTCTGACTGGCTGCAGAAAGTTCAGAGTAAAGGTAGGGTGCACCATAGATGCCAAATTAGCCATTGGTAGGGGTGTCTCACTGAGAAAATCTGACAATACTTAGGCTTCTTTAAGGATATGTGACTGAAGCATTGGCCTTAAGGCTAAATTAATGGTATATTTGTTTTAAAAAAGGAAAGATACTTCCCATCTGGTAACACTCAGCCTCCTTGTGATGGTCAATTTATAGTTACAGAATCCACATTGTGCAGCCTTTAAGACAAATAAGACCTGCATATATGTTAGCAACAAGATGTAAACAATGTTTATGAATGGACAGATCCCCTTCTTTTCTCTGTAGTGGTGTTAATGACAGAGAAACTGAGATTTTTTTTAGTCTGGGCAGAAACTGAATGTGTAACATGTTAGTATTGCACCACCTATTCTGTAGAGCTCTTTCATTAAGACTTCTGAACAACAAATGTGATTTTTAATCAATTTATCTGGTTACATCGTTACTCCAGAAGTAAGGCACACCTGTTCTGTGTTTCCAAGCAGGAATTTTGATACCTTGGAATATCCTGTAATTTGTTAAAATTGCAGACTCCATCGAGAGTTCTGACCCTGTGTCAGAACTCAAAACGTCTGTTAGTTGTCAAGAAGAAATTCCAGCACAAATTACCTGCAATTATTTGGTAATAATGACTCTTGATAACAAAGTTAGCTCTCAGTGCATGGCATAAATGGGCTTTTGGCAGGAACTTTCCATTTTTATCTAGTGAATAATACTCATACAAATTATTCTTGTTAAAGCTAAGTCTGCCATCAAAGGGCTGTTATGTAAGAACAGATTTTGGAACAGGCTCATAAGCTTTTGAAAAACAAATATAACTATATAAAGGATAGAAGTACTTCATGGAGATTCTGCAATTTCCATATGTTTTAAGAGTAGTTTATAGTCCTGACCTCTTTGTGTGACAGTCAACTTTGAGACAAAACAAGTAATCCCAACATTCAATGTCAAACAATAAAATTTCCTTTTAAATTTTAACTTTGTAAAATTTTTTGTGTATTCAAAGTTTAAAGCCAAATGGTTTCCAATTGGTTTGGAGGCTCAAAAGTTATTTTAATAGTTCCTGTCAAACCCAACATTCAATAAAATTGTGATTCTTTGCTGCATTGTGTCGAAGATAGTTAAACCAGCAGCTGGGTTTCTCTGGATCGCCTCCACAGCACATCGAGCAGTTGTAATAGTATCAGTGTGTTTTTAGGTGGGTTGTTTTCTAGGTGCTTTTTGGTGTGTAATTTCTTGGCAGCACATAAAAATTGAGAGCATCTTTGAGATTTTTGCCAAATATGTCCTCATAAACCAGAACTGCAATCCTGAGTTTGATTCCAATTTAAAGCAGATGTTCCAATAAAATATATAATAATAAAAAAGAATAAACCTCTTAATGTTTATTTCTCCAAACTGCTTGAATCACTCACAGTATTTTATTTATCTGTTATTACTTTATGTTAACTCACGACTGAAAGTTCTTCATAAAGATCAGATGCCCTTCTGATCTTTTATCTTCTTGTATCTTTGATGCAGTAAATATAGGGGATGCCACTTGCCCCAAGGGATAGGAAGTTATCATTAAGCACTTAAAAAGAAATCTGTCCCTGTAAAATAAAATGTTAAATAAACTGGAGTAAACAAAAATAAGACCTTCAGCTGCAAAGACTTTTTTAAGTCTACTGGTGTTGTGTGAAAGTAAATTAGGAAGTCAACAGGGTTAAAGATGCTGATATTCAGATCTACTCATGTCTATGAGATGGAAAAACTCATGTCAAGCCAAATGTTTACTTTTATCTTTTTTTTTTTTTTTTTACATCTAGTTAATGTACACGTCAGAGACATCGATGATGAGAAAAAAAAACTGTTGGACCAAAAGGCACGGAGATGAGTGTCTGGTGACCGGACTTTTGCCCATGGCCCAAAGGAATAAAACTTTGTCAACACACAGATATCCAGCAAATGGAGTTCTTATGATTGCCATTATGTTTCGATCAAGCAGCAACCTCTATTGGAAAAGAGTGAAGCCTACCAAGTACCAACAATTCCAGTTCTTCCCTCATCCACTAGGGACTTCCATGCTAAAAATACCAATAAACATGTTTACAGCCTGGTACAAAAGCATTTTTACCTTCATGACAAGAACATGAGTAGACCTGGGGTCCGTTTCACAAAGGGAGTTTAACAAACCCTGAGTCTGAGAGATAACTCTGAGATGACAATACCTGAGAAGAGAAATTCAATTTTCCGTTTCACAACAGCTGTTCTAAATGGGTTTTATTAACACCGAGTTATTTCACCCCAAGCTCACCCTGAGCGACAAGATTTTAAAAGCTATCATCAATGGAACCCAGAAACAACAAGTCAGCATGACTACTGTAAGTTACACTCTTCCTTCACACAACACCACAACCCATGATTGAGTTTCCTTTAAAAATTTTTACTTCTGGTTGCCTTACTTTTTGAAGTTCAATCAACTCTTTTTGATGACTTGTTTTACAACGTCGAAACAACACAGATAGATATAGTCGGGGTTTGTTAATCTCGCTTCGTAGTACAGGCCTGAGATGCCCCAGAAGTACTCAGACTCTACAGTTGTAGGATGTGGCAGTAACGGACCTGAGGTCTTGTTCAAGGAAAAGGTGCATGGTTCTGCAGCATGTGATAAAACATTCATCTCATACACAGCAGAAATAGGACTAAATGTGAGTCGTTGTGGATTCTAGGAGGATGGAACCAGTTTCCATGCATGTGGTGAATGTGCATGTTAGAAGAAAGGCAGGACTGCTAAGTTTCAGTAGTTATTAAAACCTAGTGGTCTATTAAATTAACACCTAAGTTATTGTTGCAGCTGGTTAAACTCTTTAGCAGCAAGTTCTTTTGTTTTACTTTGATGGCTCTCATGAATTCTTACAAAAAAACAAAACTTCTCTTCAGACATGACATTAATTTTTATGATAAGAAAAAATCCAATTCATGTTAAGATAGCAAGCTTTGTTCATTTTTCTAAGCGCATCAGGGTCTACCTTACAATTAAAGACATGTTTACATACTCAAAGCTTGTTATTTTGAAAATTTGTACTCTGTGATTTTGGGATATATCCATTGTAATGCCATGTAAAACCAATGTACGTCCCTGCGGGAAAACCTTTATATTCACATGTGAAATACATGTAAATATCATCCTTCCATTATTTGCCGCTTATTCCCGAACAGGGTCGCGGGAGGGCCGGAGCCAATCCCAGCTGAAATTGGGCTAGTACACCCTGGACAGGTCGCCAGTCCATCACAGGGCCAGCATACAAACAGACAAACAACCATGCACACACACTCACACCTATGGGCAATGTAGAGTCCGCAATCAGCCTATCCCCAAGGTGCATGTCTTTGGACTGTGGGAGAAAGCCTGAGAGAACCCACGCTAACACAGGGAGAACATGCAAACTCAACACAGATAGGCCACCGTCTGACCCGGGGATTGACCGGCAACCTGCTTGCTGTGAGGCTACAGTACTAACCACTACAGCCCCCCCACAGCAAATATATTTAGATGAAAAAATTATATAAATCCCCCTGGAAAACCCAGTTAACCCACATGTGAATCCCATGTAACTTCTGATGTAAGACCTATATATTCATATGTGAAAGTCATGTAAATTTGCTTGTGAAAGCTAATCACATGGGAAATGTAAAATCAAGGGACTTGTGGTGAGCTGCTGTGTCTCTTGGTCTGTTTTGTTTGTTGTTGTTGTTTAGCCGTGTTCGCTATTTTTGCTTCACAGCTATTTAATGAAATAGTGTTTTGTATGACCTCTGGACTCTGCTGCCATTTGTTAGATTCAACTTGTTCAATCTAACTATCTGCATCACTGAAACACCAGTTAAACGTTCCATATTAGGCTATATTTGCCGTCTCGCAGTCTGTCCTATGCTGTCCTATATCGCATCTATGATAATATCATGCATTTTGCCATACCATTCATCTGTTGCTGAGAGATTTCTAGCAGGAAAAATGAAAACCTGGGTCTGTACTTCTTCTCTCCTCTGTGTGTCTGTTGCTCTCCTGCCCCACCCACACTGAGCAGCCAGAGAGGCGCCGTGTGTAGTCAGTGTGCAGTTACACATGTGTCTGTTAGTAAGCGTGCAGCATCAACCACATGCACACTTCCTGGAGGAGATGGCACGCTAAAGTTTTCAGGTAGGGGAGGGGGAGTCAGGCGTTTGCTCTGCTTAAGCTGCACTCTTCTTTTTAAAGCGATAAAGCTACAAAAATGCATGGATGAAAAATAAAATTACTTTCGGGATCGTTTCAAGGTACAATTAACACTAATAGAAGGTTAAAAGCTCATAAAAGTCCATTTTGCATAATATTGACCCCTTTAAGATGCTTCCATCTATCTGCTGCTACTGCCCTGCCACTAGCTAGCTTTGTCAGTATAGGGCTCACTTGCATAGTGGCATAGACTCTGTGGCTGGATAACCTGCCATGGTCTGGTGAGCCTCACATAGATCAGATTGTTCCTTTGCCATCCTATATCTCCTACAGGTGGACTTACAGGTTCGGTCATCCTTGTCATACATGTAGGCACCCTGGAAATCTCAGCCTGCCAGCTAGCTGCCCTGTGCTTGTCTGTAGTCCAACTTATTTCTTATTTCTAACTACAACATACATGGTCCACTCCTTTATCTGCACTATGCATAGCTCTGTTGGGCCTCTACCACTGAATAACGTTGCTGATCAGTGCTCATGTGAATTTTTAACATACTCTCTTTAACAAGACTCTACTTGTGCCACTCTTCTGCTTCATTATTCAGTAACAGAGATAGTACATCTCCACCCATCTATGTATAGATACATCCATTGAGCCTCTGGACAGAACTTTCAGTACACTCAATACACAAAAGTAGCACACCTCTACTCTACTAGCCCGTCTCCAACCTCCCCTTCATTTCCAAAACATTTCAGAGAGTGGTTGTTGCATAACTACAGCCCCACCTTAATATAAAGAGTCTTTATGAACCCTTATCATCTAGATTCCATCTAAAACACAGAATTAAAACAGCCCTGGTCAAAATTACTAACAACACTCTCCATGCATCCTACTTCAGACTGGTTACCATTCTTATCCTCCTTAACACCATTTCCCACACACTTCTCATAGATCTTCTGGCTGGCGGCAGAATTACTGCTGCTGTTCTCTCCTGATTTACATCATACCTCACAGACTCTCAACAATGTAAAAAATTAAGTCTCGATGTTTTCCAGTGATGAGTCTTGTGTTCACTCTTGTTCATCATCTACCGCCTGTCCTTGGGCACATTCCTGCTTCACCATATGATCCATTTTCCTTGCTACGCTGATGACACACTGATTTGCATTTGCTCCAAGCCAACCGCTACCATCCCATCTCTTATCTCTTATCTCTTACCTGCAGGTGCTTCCTGTAGCTCAACAGCAGAAAAACCAAAGTGTTGCTCATGGGCTCATCCTAATGTTACGAAATCTACCCTCTCCGGATCACAACAGATCCCAGCCCCTGAATACCTTGTCTTGCCTAAGTCACAAGCCTTGCCTTTACCCTTTAATTGCACCTGCCATTCAAAGCTTTATCCAGACTTCTTCAATCTCCATAACACATATACTTCATCCATCTCTGTTGCTATACAGCCCTGGAATCCTATCACATTAATTTTTCTTTTCCTACATTGATTATGGTAACAGATTTCTCACAGGAATCCCCACCAAACTTATCAACAGATTACAAATTATTCCAAACTTTTCCACCCAGATCATCATTCGCGTCAAACTGAGTGACCACATCACCCCTATTTTCATTCAATGTTACGGACTCTGGGTTCAGTACTGCAGCTACTGGAGAAACCTCCTTATCACATACAAAGTTCTACCAACATCCAGCCCCAATTTGCTTCTATGTCCTACTCCAAGAATGCAACCTTCCTGTAACCACCATTCAACATCTGCTGGATTACAAAGCATTCCTACATCGTGGCTCAGTACGATGGCTGCTCCAGCCCAAAGCTTTTTGGTACCCAGACTACAAAACCTTCATTCAAACGTTCAAGTCTAAACTCAAAATCCCCTTGTTCAAACTGGCCTCAAACTTTGTACAACTATTATTATTCACATGTGAAACCCCTATTTCAACATTAGAAAACCACATATATATCAAAACGTGACCTTTATGTTCATGTTTCAAAACCATATACATTCCCATGGTAAGCCCATAAAAACATTTGAAAACTGTATAAATTACAATGCAAAACTTATTTAATCACACAAAAAAGCATGTCATGTGAAACCCTAGAAAAGTCCCACATTAAACCCATTTAAGAACATGTTAAATTTATTGGATTACATGGTCAACCCATGTGATTTTGAATCCTTTTACATCATAACACAAGACCATACAAAAAGGATTTGCATGTGATTAGATGGAGTTCACATAGGAACTTTGATTTTTGCATGTTATGATCTCAAAGATGTTCCAAAATCATGTGTCACATGTGTAATAT
Source organism: Pseudomugil tenellus (assembly GCA_037177515.1). NCBI lineage: Eukaryota > Metazoa > Chordata > Actinopteri > Atheriniformes > Pseudomugilidae > Pseudomugil > Pseudomugil tenellus. The sequence goes on from JBAMHX010063479.1 coordinate 14,180, forward strand.
GAATTGAATATGCATTTCACTTATGGTTTGAGTTTCACAATTGCAAAACCACATACTGTACAATCACAAGTGAAACATGTTTTTAAGCTCTCTATTTTACCTTTATATCATAAATTCAGCATAACCCAAGAAAAACAGAGGTTCTTTTTCATGTTATTTAACAAATCCACACATGCTAAACATTAAGATATGAATTTAATAAACATCCTTGCACTCAATAACACATATACATCATTACTTTGTAAGACCCAACCGGGAGTCTGCATTTTACGCATATAAAATATCAAATGTGGTCATTGAAAAAACTTATGGATAACGGAGAGAAAATTCATGATGAAAATGTTTAGACCTCCTTTTCATTCCCTGTCAGTTTTTTACAGTTCTGTGATGATAAAGTATGAGGTATGGAGTATTCACTGTGGAGTAGCGATGAGTGTCAGGTTAAAACAAGAACAGACAGTGTTGGCCAATGTTAAGTGCAGTGCAATCTCAGACACTTAGGCAGCTCATCTGAGCTCTGTCTTCACTCAATGCCATGTTTGCATGTGTTTTGGCATAGACCTGGATCTTCTTAAACAATTCAGATCCAAAAACCTAACTGAAATTATATGGAAAATAGGAGCAAAGCTATATCATTATCATAAAATGGTTCCATATAGATGACTCATTCCATGCAGAAGTTTACATTTAAATGCTATAAATTTGGTTACCATAAAATATTAAAAATGACCATCTTTACTGCAATTCTCAATTTTTGTTTAATTCTCACAAATCATGAAATTGATACATCTGCTTTTGTAAGAACATGATGACGCAAGCAGGGAGTGAAAAAAGTCTCACATGTCCTTAACTGGACAGTTATTATGAATATAAAATGACTTAGATGCAGAAAAGGACATACTCTGCTTACAGCCGTAACCTCTGGATGGCTCATTAGCTCTTGATATTGCTACGGCTATTTCTGCTATGTGTCAAAAAAGATACTTCTTCACAATTTTATTCAAAAACACTCTAAGCAGGACAGCCAGTCTATCAAAGAAGCAACACGGAGACAAACCAGACAAACATTTACTTGTTGGAACAACTTACGTATTAAACCCAATGTATTTGCTTTTGGATTTTGAGAGGAAGCTGGATAACCTGGAAATTACCTTCACAGCAGGAATATGTAGGTCCCTGCTGAGATTTATACCAGGACCTTACAGCTATGAGGTAACAGAGCAAAACCCTGTGATATTTCAAATAAACTGAGTCTAAATGCAGTACACCATAAGATGTATGGCCCACAGAGTCGTCTCCAGCAATAGGAAGATGAATTATTCATTTTCTGTTTCAGTATCAGTCTCTTATATGAATTTAGGTGTAATGCTGCTTCCTTTCACCAAGGTTAGCTAAAGAAAATACCTGTCATGGACTTTTAACGATTTACATGCTAACTAAGAATGTGAGATATTCAGTATTGCTTGTGTTTTTTCCTGCCTCTCTTAAGATTGCACTGTCCTACATTGCTGTCAGTTAGCAATTAATAAAGTGCAAAACTTTGAATTAAAGTCTTCAATTGAAAAAGTAAAAAACTTACTTCATAAGGTCCAATATTATGCAAAATGGACTTTTATGAGCTTTTAGCCTTCTATTAGTGTTAATTGTACCTTAAACCGATCCCAGAAGTAATTTTAGTTTTCATCCATGTGTTTTTGTAGCTTATTGCTTTAAAAAGAAGCAGCAGGGTGGACTATCCGCCACCCCTACTTGAAAACGTTAGCGCAACATCTTCCCAAAGAAATGTGCAAATGTTGCTGCTCCTGCATTGTATCCAACCCTCTATTGTACCATGCATTTTTCTCTACAAAACGATCTAGTCAGTGTGCTTCTGTATGCTGTGGTGTGCTGGGGGTCCAGTACCAGCAAGAGGAACATCCATCGGCTGAATAAAATCATCAAGAAGGCAGGCTCTGTGGTGGGGCTGAAGCTAGCTCCTGTAGAAACAGTGGCTAAACAGAAAACACTTTCCAAACTTAGAGCAGTGATGGACAATACCAAGCATCCCCTACACTCAGCCTTCTCACAGAGCAAGAGCAAGCACAGCAGCAGACTGCTGTCTCAGAGCTGCTCTACCGAAAGGTTGAGGAAGTCGTTTGTCCCGCGCCATCAGGATACACAACTCTCTGGAGGGGAGGGGGGAAATAGACTAAAGCACTTTTTTAATATATATATACTTTAAACCTTTATTATAAAGATTTTTATTTTATTTTATTACTTATTTTTATACAATGATATATGGATGGTTTTTAGGTATGTGTGAAGCAGCTGACCAGGAATTTCCTTCGGGATCAATAAAGTTCTTTCTTTCTTTCTTTCTTTCTTTCTTTCTTTCTTTCTTTCTTTCTTTCTTTCTTTCTTTCTTTCTTTCTTTC
>JBAMHX010064053.1:0-16529 GCA_037177515.1 Pseudomugil tenellus
GGTTCGTAATCTATAAACATGTCAGATAAATAAGATGTTTATGAACAACTAAAAGAACTTTACCAGGCAAAACAATAATTATCATTATTCACAGAACATATTGATAACAATGTCATATCCTTGTGTTTTCATATTTTTACAGATAAAAGCTGAGCAATACTTTGTGAGGAAGTCAGATTCCAGCTCACTGATTTGCACTTAAATGCACCATCGTGCTTCCTTCTAGTTGCTGTCTGAGAAACGATATCACCGCTGTAAAGTCATTAATCGACTTTTTTTCATGCTTAGTTCTGGTTTCCTGTTGTATTTAGTATTTTCTCTTATGTATTGATTTGCTTGCTAGCTTTACCTGCTACCTGTTAGGTAATCTGTGTGTGTAGACAGGTGGTTTTATTTCCTATTGCTTGTTCATTTTTGGCATTAAAACATATTTCTGCAGCAACTGGGTCCACAACCACCACCAACCCGACACTTTTTAGTGTTAATTTTTTTAACTGGTACTGCATAGGCCCATTTCCACTGTATGATTCTGTTTGGATCAGACTGAATGGTTCGGTTAAAAAGTTTTATAACTTCAGGAGAATGTGCCGCCACAGCGCATACAGGGTTTAGATCTAGCGTGGTGCCATGCTGCTGCAACAACCATGGAAATAGCTGATGATATTTATAATCCCTGATCCGACCAGACATTTCTGTTGTTTGCAGGTTTTTATCTTCCCGAATCAGACTGAACCAGGGACGCAACATTGTGTTTGTTTCATGCTTGCTTTTGGTGGCAGTGACGTCTTTCTGTCCACCAATCAGTGAATTGTACTGTGTGATGCCAGTAGCTCCGCCCTAAATGTTCTCAACCATTGTCCTACAGACCTACAACTGAAGGAGGCCCACAAATAATGCAGCATAGTTCAGTTGTATGTGATGGTTCTACAATGCTGTACCGAGCTGAACCAAACCGCTCACTGAAAACAGGGTCAACAGAATGTAGAGTGGGTTTCAAAAGTTTGGGAACCTTTGAATGTTTCATGTTAAACAAAAAGCATCTTAGCAGATGAGTGAAATCCTCCGACTTCTCCCAGAAAGTCTCACATCACATCTTACGTTTCTTAATGTGTCAGAGAAACAAGCAGCAGTGATATAAAAGGATAAAATGCAGAGAAAAACCTCTTCTGGCTGATATGATCTCATCTTTCTTAAATTTGAACAAGATTTATGTAAAAGATTTATCTTTGTGCTGGAGACATAATGAAACTAACATGTAGAACAAGGACTTTGTGATTAGTTCTTGTCTGTGTCCCATTATTCTGTGTGGGTCTGAGTGATGTCCACATGTAGTCTATTATCACACCCAAAGAGCAGGAACGCATCAATCTGGGGAGAGATAACAGCATTATTATCACATATCCAGCTGTCACTGACATCACCAGAAATAACTGAAAACTATGCGTGTATATATTTCCCAAAGCGGACAGACACACATTACACAGTCCTCATAGATGATGCTGCATGCAGGATGAATGCTGGTTGAGTGAAGATGATGCTGAACTGGGAGGATTATGAAGTTTTAAACTTTATAAGATCTTTTCCGCAGAAGATTAAAGCTAAAAAAATAGAATTACTACAAATGACAGTAACTGATGGGATAAATACACAAATTTATGGTCCAACCAATCACACAGCAGCGTTTAGTCACGCAGACATGGTGAAGATGACGTGTTCAAGTTCAAACTAAGCATCAGAATGAGGAAGAAAGTTGGAATTTTGTAGGTAAACATTTACATATGCATAAGATTTCTAAGTATAGTAATAATAGTATAGTATAATCTTTATTAATGTGCTTTTGCCACTCTGGATAAAAAAAACCTGCATCAGTGAGACAGGTGGACACTCAGAAAGTCATTGTTTACTGAAGGACTGGACACTCAGTAAAACACGTATTATTTCAGTGCTGATGTGTAAAATGTGGTGGATGCCTACAAGACTCATTTATATTTGAAATAATAACTATGAGGATAATCAAAAGTTCACACTTTAGCAAATGTTTACACCGAAATGACGCATTGAGTGAGAGATCCCAGGCCCTGTTGGCGTTCATGAGTGTGATTGGTTGGACTGTCCTTAAATAAATAATAAAACAAATAATACATTAAATAAATAATAAATAATGTCCTGCATTTTGCCTGGACAAGACGAGGGGGCAGTCCCAGATTAGGCCAGCAGGGGTCTCTATTCTCCATCCTTACTATCATGATGCTTTTGCATGTGGGATCTCCTCATAAACATTATATACATATATTATGTCTATGGGATCCACCTTACTAACTTTTAGTCTTAAAGCTATGGACGACCACATGAGTTTTGGAAATACAGCATTTTTATAAGAAGGTACAAGTTCTGAAATAAAAATGTAGATTGCTTTAAATGATTTTTAAATTCAACAATTAATTTACAGATACATTCAAAAACAGATTAAAAACCAAAGTGTTTTATAATTATATATATAAATGATATATAAATTCATTATTAGATCATGTAATTTGTAAATATATTTTTAAATGTTTAAATTTCTAAAAGGGCAATTAAATAACAAAATTCCTTAAATTGGTTTAAAATACCTTTTCAATTCTAGATTTCCTGGAACTTTTCTGCTCTGCATTTTCAGATGCTTTTTGCAAGCATTGCCTTAAAAGTTTTGCCTCCACTTTGTGATTGGTTTCATTTGGTTACATGGGAAATTAATTTCAGCTTTTAATTGGCTTTATGCACAGCTCCACTACTTCCTGACTTAGATCAACTCATTTGTTTCCTGTCTTTCATTACTGAATGAACTGATTAATCCAGGTGTGACTGACCTCATCAACCACATGTTATGGCCAGACACACCTTGATTAATCAGTTCGTTCAGTGATGAAAGACAGGAAACAAAGCTTGTTCTAAGTCAGGAAGTAGTGGACCTGTGCATAAAGCCAATTGGCAGGTCACACATGATGAATATTAGCATTTGCTCTACTTTTTTCGGTGTCCATACTCGACATGTTTCCTGTTAATGTTTAAGCAGCTTCTTGCCACTAAACACACCCTGTTCATCACACAAACAACCAACTAATTTGCATACGTTTCTTTGCTCTGCTGGCAGATCTGATGTGAAGACAACAAAAAATAGTTTAAAAAATAAACACAACAGTTTTATATCATACAAATGATGCAAACCCTCCTGCTGGCTCCATGTTCATGTTTATTTACAGAAGTGGGTGAAGCCTGTTGTTCCAATAATGGAGAAGTTTGGAATAAAGCTACATCTCTCTTGATGCAACACACTGTACTAACAGACAGAGTGTAGGTTCAGCTGTGAAAAAAATAGGTAAGTAGAAAAAGTTGTAAATTACAACAATGTAAGGAATGCCATAAAATAGAGGCTCGCCAACTGACCGAATACACATTTTATTATCCAAAACTGACGCTCAAATAAGAAATCCAGCCAGAGCTGAGCCAGAGAGGGTACTGGTCGTCTCGAAGACCTGACTGGACTGAATCAATCATCTTTGGTAAATATTGATGTTGGTAAATACATTAAGTAAAGCTACGTAGCAGTGCTAAGCTAGTTCTATGCTAGCACTATATTGGTTGTAATGTGGGGAATATTTCAAGTGAATGTGTTTGACATCAAGTCAGTTAAACAGAATTTTTACATTAAAACTGAAAATAAACAATAAAGACGCTCAAAGATTACTTACCCACAATGCATCTTGAAAAGTAGAAAACATTGGCTGTGTCTGAATGTGCGCCCTATGCCCTAAGCCCTCATTCATTACATAGGGCTGCACTACATGGCACAATCTGCTGGCGATTCGGACACGAAGCTCACTACTTTCCCCTTGTTGAACATCACGTGACTACCAGCTGTAACCATGGCAACCACAACTAACTTCAAGCTAATGTTGCAAATCTAATTTCGTGTGAAAATGTCTTATTTACTTATATTGCATTTCATTCTTGCTTTGTATCATATTTATTCAGTAGAAAAGGGATCAAAATTATGCTTTATCATTTTTGTGTTAAACGTTTTTGATGTTCGTATCATTTTTGCCATTGTAAACTCCGGCACGCAATGCATTGTGGTCTATATTGACCTGTCTGGTGACCATCAATTCTCACTACTTTTCAAGATGCATTGTGGGTAATTTTGAGTGCACTACTTTTTTCCCAAAGTACATATTTCGGACCCCCTACAAAATGGCGTGAGCATGATATAGGCCACTATGTATGGCATAAGGTGCACATTCGGATACAGCCATTGATGGTCACTAGACAGGTCAATATAGACCATAATGCATTGGGGGTCAGAGGTTACGCTGGCACAAGCAACACAAACATGAGAGCAGGCTATAAAAAAAATATAGACCATTAATTTTTTCCAGTTTTTATTGACTAGATATGTAATAAAGAGAGAATAAAATAAAATATGAAGAAATAAAAGATTTTCACTTGAACTTGGATGGGATTTGGAGCATCTTTAAGCACTGTGGTTGCCATAGTGACAGCTGGTAGTTACGTGATGTGTAGCAAAGAGAAAACAGTGAGTTTAAAAAGAGGCTAGCAAGGATGTTAGCTGTTTTTAAAGTAGCTTCAGAAGGGAAATGTGGATAAATTGATCCTATAACCTGTCTGACTTAAAAATTGAAGAGAAATGGAGATATTTCTGACTTTTCCCAGGATAAGTTGAGACAGGAGGGAAACAGGCGTGAGGGGTTTGGAGAGCCAGGATGATTAAATCTGAATAGAAAACACAAGAACCAAAAAGCAGACTAATAACAAGGAACACAGGATCACAACAGGGAAAACAACAACCAGAGGAAAGGACACAGAAACAGAACCCGGAACGGATGAAAGAAACTAGTAAATGAAATCAGATGTGCGTAGACCAGAAAGAAAACACAACATAGTACACAAGCAGGATCAACTCAACAAAACCAACAGAAAAATAGATAACTAAGAACCTGAGCTGAACCAAAAACCTTTAACCGTGGCATGTTTTTCTAGCTCTGCCACTGCATTACATCTGGATGGCATCACTTTGGCTGTAAAGTTCGGGTTGTTGTGTGTCAGTGTCCTGTCCTTCCGCTCAGCCCAGATAAGAAAGAACATTTAGGCCTGAATGTGGGTCATAACTGAACTATTCAAGGTAAAAATTAGATCCGCTATCTGGAAATCAGTTAATAAAGATGACCATCCCTTTTTTAAAGTTAAATATAAAAACTTTTATTGTGAAATGCTGCATCTTAAAACCTGATAATTAAAATCCTGGATAATAACCTCACCTCCAAGTCATGAAGGTGAAAGAGTCAAAAATACTCGTTAATAATAAGACAAGAACCCTGATCAGGGCCGAAAACATCAATGGATGTCGTTTTAAATTCCAGGCAGTTCCTCACACATATAACCCAGATTATTTGAACTTCTAATTTCACAGATGTGCCTGCATGCCTAAAACCACACTGAGAGTTTTATGCTCCTCCTGCTGGCTTCTTTTTTCTGGGCTCTGTTTTTGTACAACTTTCCTGCAGGAGAGGATCTGATTTTTTTTATTATTTCTTCACCATCATTGTCACAAAACATAGTTTGTTTCTCCAACAGTGTCATGGCAACCGCAACACAATGCAGGCACCCACTGCTTATATAAGCACCACAGATCACAGTTTCTTTAAATGTCCTTACAGTATATGTTATGACTGCATGAACCAACAGCGCGTGCATTGGTTTCCTAATAGTAAACATTTCCTCAAACTCTGAAAGATTGAACAAAAAGAGAAGGATGGGAACTGTCCCCAACAGATAGAAGAAATAAGGATTATAACAACCTTAAGACATGTCAGCTGTGTATCTGCAGGTTAAACCAGCAGCATTAATATGAAATTCTAAATCAGTACTCCGTTTCTTCCCTGCTGACAGAAGCAGCCTGAGGCATGAATAGATTTTATTATTCGTTAAACAAGTCTTTGGACTAGCTTGTTCAAAACCTGCTGAACAGGTTTGATCAACAGAACGCACAACACCCTTATGGTGTCGTTTGTGTCACCGTACCGGTTTGAGCTCAAAAGAGGAAATCCCAGTCTGAGACTGAAGTCCATTCACTACACATTTCAGCGACTGCACTTCCTCGTACATGTGCACTTGCTGTTTCATTACTGTAAGGCACACAGCTGCACACTCTTTCGCACTTCTGCTTGTTAAAGGAAAGTTAAACTTAAACTCAAGCCGGAGGCACAGAAGGAAGCACCGGATCCAGCGACGCATATGTCTCCTCTGCACAGCCGAGACAAATGGACAAAACATCACCAAAGGTAATGATGTCCTCCTCTCATTGACTTCTGTTGCATCAGGGTTCTGATCTGGGATTAGCACATGACGACATTTGGGTTTATGGGGAGATGTTCTGGTTCTAGCTGTTAAACAAAAACATCTGAGATGTTCACATTTCCTGCCAAATATCACATGACTGGCAGATTACAGATCATTGATCTTAAGTTTTATTTCCTGTGGTAATGATGACAAAATGACAAAAGCAAAAGTTATTTATCGAAGACACTAAAAGACATTAATACTGTAAATACTGTCCTGCACATCTGCATTGCCGCTGGCAACGCTTCAATCATAACTTAACTGTTTTTTATCATAACTTTATGTGGTGCTGTCAGGTAAAAGAACAGGCTACTTTACTCATTTTATTAGCACGCCATAGCTGTACGAACAAGTTCCAACACTGCTATGATTCACATTTATCTGATCACAGCTTGCTATATTTCCTGTAACAGAACAGGTGCAGACCTAAATACAACACCTGCAATAAAAAGTACATTATTTACCTTGTTAACATGGTGTTTTGTAGATGGATTTGTGCTTTTATAGCACTTTTCCAGTTATGTCGACCACTCGTAGCGCTTTACACACACACACCCTGATAGGCACATCGATGGGCAGCTTAGGGTTGAGTGCCTTGCCCAAGGACACTTCAACATGTAATCAGGGGAAGCCTGGAATAAATCCCACAATTTTCCGGTTGAAAGACGACCGCTCTTCGTCCTGAGCCGCAGAGGCCCTGTTTCATAGCACACAGTGACAGAAGGCAGGATATTTTACTGTATGACTAAGCAATAAATGAGAAGAAAATGTTATTGGTTGGCAACGTTTTACCGAAGTCTCAGATCAGTGATCTCTTAGAATGAGATAAAGAAGTCATGCCCACATGTTAACACATCAACAACTCGCCCAGTGTCCGTTTATTGTTCCAGCTTCTAACCGTGTGTCTTCAGCACCTGAATCTAGCTTCCTGCTGATTATGAGACTTCATCACATTAAAAGACTGCAGGACATCATGTCGAGATGTTCTGAAATAACATCCGACTTTCTGAGTAGGATGTGTTGTCTTAAGAGTCACCACAGAAACATGTTTGTCGGATTTGTCATTTTGGGAAACAATAAAGCAGTAGAGTGGCTGTTGAATAATGTACCTGGAGGGTTTTTCAGAAAGCAGGATAAGAATGTCAACCCTGAGGTGAGGGAAAGTCTGACTTTTCTATTCCAGACAGAAAAAGCCAACAGGGATGGATCGATTGATCCAGATATCGATAACTACATCAGTGGTGCCCATGTCTAGTCCGGACCCCTGATCTTTACTGGGGCAAGTATCAATATCGCTTTACACCAGCGTCATTGATACGAGTTTTGCAGGCAGAAAACAAATCATGTAAATGAAAACCTGTGGGCTAATTTCACTGTCTTTATTTTTATCAAACAGTTGTGTGACTATAGAAAATAACACAGTTGTTTTATTATTTTGTTATTTATATTGTTCACAAAAAAAAAAAGCTTAAATTTTTCAATTTGTATAAAAATGTTTTATTTGACAAAGAACTGTGTTTTATTGTGATAGTAGCCTAAAATTGAAGGCAAAATTATGAAATGGTTGTGAAATTTCATGTGAAATGATCAGCACTGTATACTATTACTGTGGGAGAGTGGATGGTATGGTATATTGGTATCATGTCAGTATTGTACTGGTATTGTATACTTATCGTATCGGTAATCCATCGGTATTGCTTGTGCATCGTTTCAGTATCAGCACAACTTGTCCTCCATGGACTTGATTTTGGATTGATTCCAAAATTTGCAGTATCACCAGGAGCTCTCCCGTTACCATGTGGCAACAGTTTGGATGTATTCGGTTCCTTTGTGACAGTCCTACAGAAAAGGCATCATTTCCTCTAAAAAACATACATGACATTGTTCTGTGTTGAAATATATTTAATTATTTGTTTCAGACACAAAAAGCTTTATATGAAAACTGTACATGAAATGACACAAAACTAAATAATAAGAAATACTTTTACATGTTTAGGATATTATGAAAGTAATGCGTTTTAAATGTCCTTCGTGTTCAGCAGAATTACACAACTGGTCATGCCTTCATGGTTATTGAGTTCCAGGTTTATGATCATGTCTTCATGGTTGCGTGATGACTTAAAGGTTCAGTCGTGATCTGCAGGACTTGTTGTGTTCAGCTGATCACCGAGCTTTTGTTCTTAAGTACATGTGTTGTATATGTTTGTTAGCTTCCTGGTTCAATCAGAGATTCCTTTCTTGATTCCTGCCTTCAGGTTAAGCAGTTTATTCGCCAAACAGGCCTCCATGTAATGAATGTAGCACCGGTGGATTCGGTCAGACCTCAGCAGTATCATTTCTCATCACCTTTCATGTTCAGATTTCTGCCATGCTCTGAATTTTTGACAACTTTTTGAATGTGGTGTTATTGCTGTGTTTTGTGTTTGCTAATAAAGTTTCCTTGTTTTTTTATCTGTGTACTTCCTTCCTGCCAGCTTGTGTTTGAGTCCTTCAGACACCACCATGATGCATGCTTTTGGCTTTTGTGTGGCTGACTTCCGTGCATGCTGATGCATTTTTGCTTTGTATGAGGATAAAAATGCTGTAATTATAGATGCATAGATGAATTTATTCAGAAAGCAATAATATTTAGTTTTAGTTCCATATGAATGTATTTCTGAAAGCTCCACAGAGCATCTTCTTTACTTTTCTGGGTGCTAGCCGTATCTGACTGACATTGAAGAAACATTTATATTTCGCTTCCTTGTCATTCCCAACATACTTAGTTCTAAACCAATATAAGTTTTATATGCAGGCTCTACATTAAGACGACAACCAGTCATACTATTAACTGTACTGGAAAGCAGATTTCTGTATGTTTAACAAATTATAAATCTATATGTATACACTAATTTATAAATATGAATACAGTATATTTATATTTATGCATCTTTTCTTTGCAGCTGTTAAATGGAAGAAGAGCATTTTTAATCTTAATCTTTTAGGACATATGAGGAGGCGCAGCAGCAACCATCTGCTTGAGCCCAGAACTTATGCATGTGAACAGACCTTTAGGTGGTTTTTAGGTGTAGCATTGAGCCCTGGTTAGATCCTTATTTCCTGTAATAACGTTATCACGTTATAAAGCATGTTGCAGACTGTTGAGTCGAATGACTGATCCAAACTCAGGTGGATCAATAAGATCTTAGGCTTATTGATTTCTAAATCTTGTAAGTGGTCACTGCGTCTTTTTTCTGGAGGTCCTCATATTCCTTTGTCTTCCTCTCCGTCTCTTTCCTCTTATGACCTTTGACTTAATGTAAGTTGTGCATTTAAATGGGTTGTCTTCACTCTTCATGCTCACTACCCATCCACTGTAATTTCTGCAAAACAAACAAGTAATATAAAACTTATCACTTCCTGTTTTAGAGGATTTTTCTCTGGAATGATCAATGTCACCCAAAGCAATAAATGTGCAAGATTTTACAATAAAACATGGCCTGAATGCAGGAAAACGGAAAAAAGCCACAAAAAATGCTTGGATGCATTCCACTTGCACACATGTGGTGTATTTGCAGCAGAGTTTTCCCATGGGGCAATGACATGTCCTGTCATTTTGCTCTGCTATAAATAGTGTTGCATCGTCCCATCCAGACTCAACGATGCTCATACGCAATGCATGCAGCAGGAGCCACTTCAGCATTAGCTAAGCTGAAAGCTGTACTTAAAAGCTTATATTAGTAACAAAATCACCTGAACAGGATCATCCAGCACATGTCATTAATATCAAGACTGTAATGTGACATGGCTGAAACCAGTCAGCTCATGGTAGTGTGACTGAATTAGACCCAGTTAACCATAAACCTTTTAACTGGAGCAGCTCTGATAACTATATTTTCCCCCCAAAACGTGTAAAAGCAAAACCTCAAGAATTGTTGTTGCATGTAATCAAACAAGGCATTTCTGTAAAATTATTTTTTAAAGTGATTCCTTTAACCTCTTAAAGACCAGCCTATAAGGACAAGAGGTCAGAACAGGTCCAATTCCTCAAATAGGAAGTCTTATTACCCTTTAATCTTAAATCTGAAAAGACAAAATTAATAGTTAAGTTTTGGTATTTTCTTATTTATTACCAAGTTAAAATTATTGTAGTGGACTGTTTTGCTTTCAGGTGTTCACCAGGGAGCATGAGACTAGCATCATATGGTGTTAAACTGAGTTTTGAGTAAAGTTTCTACCATAAAGTGATGCAAAATGTCTCAGAAAGTCTGTTTCAAATATGATATGTTTAGCTTTATAGGGTTACTAGCATCAGTCTGGTGTGTAGAAAATACAGCATCCGGACCAAGAACCATACTCAGATTTATTACCTGCTTGGTGAAGTTAATAAATTATATCAATTGAGCTTTATAGTCTAAACACAGGCAACCAAAACGGTAAGGCAGCAAGATGCTGGTGCTGTTTGTGATTACAGCAAACCTCTTAGTCTGCACTTGTAATTAAACTGTTAAGGCTACAACATACTTCCTCTGCTAACATAGACATAGGGAGAGATGCATCAACTTCTCTTAAATTCATATAAACCCACTTTCTCTTGGTCTTTTAAGGAACTCTGTTCTGGCTGACTACTCTCATTACAAACTCTTCGCATCGTAACAGCTTTGTGGTGAAGTTGGTCAAGCCACTGGGGCTCACTTCTGGCTCAAACATTTGTCTACCTTGCCTGTTGGCATGCACACATCTGCTTTCACCTCCTCTTTTATTTTCAGCTTCCTTTCTTTTCCTGTAACCAGCCTGGTTGTTTACAACGCCCAACCACTGCCACATAGTTGTATTGCCTTTTCATGTCACTTAATTCATTTTCACTTCATTCAGCTGCTCTGATCAGGAAGAAGTTCATAAATCCCACGACATAAACTTAAGTAAACATGATGGATGTGTGATATATTACGGGATATGGGATTTTATTTATATAGCACAATTTAACACCATAGTGATTCAAAGTGCTTTGCAGAGATATTAATCAGAAAATAAGAAGAGTGTTTTTAATATAAAAGAGAAAAGAAAAATAAAGATTCCTGGGTTCCCAGGGTGCCTGGGGCAGGCAGATGCTCGGTTGGCTCCTTTCCTGCGAGCACTTTTCACCTCGTACGTTCTGCATGATGACACAGTCACCAAGATCTCTTTTAGATTATTTAGTAACAGTCATTCCTCTGTATTCATATTCGTTTACGTTGCGGGAGCTCATGAGATCCTTCCTTTCCATTAATTTCTGTACAGGTGTGGCGGATGGCAAAGAATGGGTGGTTAGATTATGGTTTTTTCTTTGTGATGTGATTTTGTCGCTTCTTTATGTTGTTTCTGTTCTCTTTCCTTTTCTCTTGTTTTCTTATCCTTTTTTTCTGTCCCCTCCGGTCGTGTCCAGCAATACAAGGAATCTCTGTCGAACTAAGGTGTCAATAAAATAAATAAAGAATACAGATTGTCAAGAGGAAATTTATATACAAGTATATACATATAGCTCCTCTTGACAGAATAAAATTGCTCAGCATGATATAGCGGACAGATCCTCATTTTTCCTGCCTCTATGTTGGACAAGACAAGTTAATAAAGATTGTAAAAAAAAAAAAAAGAATTGGCTCCGGTTTGGGGGGTGGGGTCGTTGTTTTCGGGCTGACTGCTGGACGCCCTGGTCTAGGGGTCCTCCTGTCCTGCTTCTGATCTTCAGGTAGATGGGGTCACCTGAGCATGTTCATGTTTCTGTGAGCACTTTTCACCCCGTATGTTGGCGAGGACCATGGGAGGCCCATGAGATATGCTATGTTCATGTTCAGATGTGATGGATGGTATAGTGTGTATGGTCAGATTGCGGCATTTCCCTTGTTTTTGTACTATTTGCTTTCTCTTTTCTTTTCTGTTCTTTTTCGGTCCCCTGGTCAGGTCCAGCATGACATGTAAATTCTAATAAATATTTAGCTAAAATAAATAAAGAATTTAAATTATCAAGAGGATCTTTGTATATACATATATACTTAAAGCTCCTTTTGACAAAGCAAATTTGCTCAGTAACAACAAAGCAACCAGACCTTCATTCTGACTGCTTTAATGCTAGACAAGACTAAATAAATAAATTCATTCTCAATCTGTATCCTGAAAATGAAACCCTGGGGTAACAGAATACATGAACACATCATATATATATGATTTATATATATATTATAACAGCAAATATATAAAAAATGTAATGGAACGTTTGTCTTAAAAGGTGACATTAACAGACATTAAATGTTCAACTGTGAGTTTGTTCGTTCGTTTGTTTGTTGTCTTCTGCTTATCTGGGGTCGGGTCGCGGGGGCAGCTGCCTAAGGAGAGAAGCCCAGACTCCCCTCTCCCCAACCACATCTGCCAGCTCATCGGGAGGGATCCCGAGGCGTTCCCAGGCCAGGCGGGAGAGATAGTCTCTCTAGCGTGTCCTGAGTCTCCCCAGGGCCTCCTCCTGCTGGGACGTGCCCGGAATTCCTCACCAGGGAGGCGTCCAGGAGGCATCCTGACCAGATGCCAAAGCCACCTCATCTGGCTCCTATCGATGTAGAGGAGCAGCGACTCTACTCTGAGTTCCTCCCGGATGACCGAGAGCCCAGCCACCCTGTGGAGGAAACTCATTTCACCAGCCTGTATTCAGGATCTCGATCTTTCGGTCACTACCCAGAGCTCATGACCATAGGTGAGAGTAGGAGCAAAGATCGACCGGTAAATCAAGAGTTTCACCTTCTGGCTCAGCTCCATCTTCACCACGACAGACTGGCGCAGAGTCCACATTACTGCAGACGCCGCTCCGATCTGTTGGTCGATCTCACGCTCCATCCTGCCATCACTGTGAACAAGACCCTGAGATACTTGAACTCCTCCACATGGGGCAGGACCTCGCCCCCAACCCGCAAAGGGCACTCCACCCTTTTCCGGCTGAGGACCATGGTCTCGGATTTGGAGGTGCTAATTCTCATCCCTGCCGCTTCACACTCAGCTGTAAATCGCTCAAGCTAGAGCTGCAGATCACGACCAGATGAAGCCAACAGAACAACATCATCTGCAAAAAGCAGAGATCCGATTCTGAGGTCACCAAGCCAGATTCCCTCAATGCCTCAGCTGCGCCTAAAAATCATGTCCATATAGGTAATGAACAGGATCAATGATAAAGAAAAGCCTTGGTCCTACCCTCACCTGAAACAAATCCGACTGCAGGCAATGCGGACCAAGCTCTGACACCAGTCAAACAAGGACCGGACAGCTCGTACAACGGGGTCTGGTACCCCATACTTTCAGAGGACCCTCCCACAGGAGTCCCCGAGGGACACGGTAGAATGCCTTCTCCAGATCCACAAAACACATGTAGATTGGTTGCGCGAACTCCCAAGCCCCCTCAAGGACTCCGAAAAGGGTATAGAGCTGGTCCACTGTTTCACGAGCAGCACAAAACCACACTGCTCCACCTCAGGTTAGACTGTCCGGCGTACCCTCCTCTCCAGGACCCCTGAATAGACTTTCCCGGGGAGGCTAAGGAGTGTGATTCCCCTGTAGTTGGAGCACACCCTCCGATCCCCCTTTTGAAGAAGGGGACCACCACCCCAGTCTGCCAGTCCAGGGGTACTGTCACCGATATCCATGCAATGCCTTATAGGCATATCAGCCAAGACAGACCCACAGCATCTAGAGCCTTAAGAAACTCCAGGCGGATCTCATCCACCCCTGGGGCCTTTCCACAGAGGAGCTTTTTGACAAACTCAGCGACTTCAGCCCCTGGGATGGGCGAGTCCACCCCAGAGTCCCACAGCCCTGCTTCCTCCTCGGAAGACATGTTGATAGGATTGAGAAGGTCTTCGAAGTATTCCTCCACCTCAACGTCTCGAGTTGAGGTCAGCAGCCCCCCATCTTTGCCGTAAACAGTGTTGACAGAGCACTGCTTCCCCCCTCCTCAACTGCCGGATGCTGGACCAGATTCTCCCAGAAGCCATCCAAAAGTCGTTTTCCATGGTCTCACTAAACTCCTCCCATGCCCGATTTTTTGCCTTGGCAACCGCCAAAGCACACATTCCGCTTAGGCTGTCGATACCCGCCAGCTCCTTCTGGAGTCCGCAGGCCAGAAAGGCTCTGTGAGACTCCTTCTTCAGCTTGACGGCATCCCTCACCGCCGGTGTCCACTAACGAGTTCTGGGAGTACCGCCACGACATGGACCGACAAGCTTACGGCCACAGATCTGGCTGGCCGCCTCGACAATTGAGGCACAGAACAAGGTTGAAGTTCTGGGAGTTGGAGCTCTTCCTGACAGGGGACTCAGTCAGTTGTTCCCAGCAGATCATCAAAACACGTTTGGGCCTGCCAGTGCTGACCGGCATCCTCCCCACCACCAGAGCCAACTCACCACCAGGTGGTGATACGTTGACAGCTCCGTCCCTCTCTTCACCCGAGTGTCCAGGACATGTGGCTGCAAGTCCGACGATACGACTATAAAGTCGATCATTGAACTGCGGCCTAGAGTGTCCTGGTGCCAGGTGCACATATGGACACTCTTATGTCTGAACATGGTGTTCGTTATGGTGAATTCGTGATTAGCACAGAAATCCAACAACAGAACACCACTGTGTTTCAGATCGGGGGGGCATTCTTCCCAATCACACCCTTCCAGGTCTCCCTGTCATTGCCAACATGAGCATTGAAATTGCCCAGGAGGACGCGGGAATCCCTAGGAGGAGTGCTTTCCAACACTCCCTCCAGGGCCTCTAAAAAGGGTGGGTACTCTGAACTGTCGAACTGTCATTTGTGCATAAGCACAAACGACAGTCAGTACCCGTCCCCCCACCCGGAGGGGCAGGGAGGCTACCCTCTCGTCCACCGGGGCGAACCCCAATGTACAGGCTCCAAGCAGAGGGGCAAGCAGTATGCCCACACCGACTCAGTGCCTCTCACTGAAAGCAACGCCAGAGTGGAACAAGGTCCAACCCTTCTTAAGGATATTCGTTTCAGAACCCAAGCTGTGCGTCGAAGCGAGTCCAACTTTATCTAGTCGGAATCGCTCAGCCTTGCACACAAGCTCAGGCTCCTTCCCCGCCAGGGAAGTGACGTTCCACGTCCCTAGAACCAGTTTCTCCACCTGGGGATCGGACCGCCGTTCACACTGCACCCAAATCCTATCGCCCCTCCCCGCGGGTGGTGAGACCACGGGAGGTGGGGCCCATGTAGTTTTTTCTGGCTTGGCCCAACCGAGCCCCATGGGCAAAGGCCCGGCCACCAGATGCTCACTCCTGTGCCCCACCTCTGGGCCTGGTTTCAGAGGGGGTCCCAGGACCCACGTCCGGGCAAGGAAAAGTTGTTGTCTCCTCCGCTTGTCATCATAGGGGTCTTTGAGCTGCTCTTAGCATTATTAATGGTTTTCCCTAAAATTATTTGAATGCGAAAGTTGTGGTAACGCACCAGATGCTTTTAACTGTCCCTAAGAGGCTTTTATCTTCTGGGTTTTATACAAGAATGTAATCTGTATCTGTGTTTTTAGTTGTTTTATGCATATTTCTTTGTGATGATGTATGTGTCTTGCTTTTATTGTACATCACTTTGGTCAGTTGTTTGTTGTTTTTAACATGTTTTAGAAATAAAAATGCTATGGTAAATAAATGCCAAAATATTAATCTGCAAAGTTTGATGAACTTTGGTGAACTTTAAACGAGTTAGGGTTAGGGGGGGTTAGGGAGCCTGAACACCAAGAGTAGCAGCAAAAGAACAAAACTAAAACAAAACAGGAACATCATTAATCTATGTTTCTTGTGGCTTGAGACAGACAGGTGCAGGTACAAGGCTTTTAATCAAAACAGGACCAAAAGACTAGAAAGAAGCTAAACTGGGGAAATGGAACTGGGGAATTTAATGTACTGATCTGTCAAAGGAAACTTGTAAGTTTTCTTCTTCCTCCTGGGTTTAATGGCAGTCGGCAACTCACTGCAAGGTGCATTATCGCAACCTAGTATACTGGAGTGTTGGACTAAGCAATGGGACAAATAAGCTTAAAAAATAACTCTCCCTGTCTTTCTCTCTCTCTCTCTCTCTCTCTCTCTCCCACGTTCCTTGTTCATTTTCTGAGTTTGTGTAAGTTTGTGTGCATGTG
>JBAMHX010064201.1:0-16508 GCA_037177515.1 Pseudomugil tenellus
CTCTACTTATGGATCTCAATCCCTGCTAATCATCCTCTCTTTCCAGACAAGACCTCTACCGGACATCAAGTACCCCCCACTAGATTCACCATTCTCTTTTTGCACAAATAAACCTTCTTTTCACTTACCTGGAACTTGTATGATTCTGCATGTGGGTCAGGAAATTACCCCTCATTATGTCATTAACATGATTCAGGCTCATCTGGTTATACAAAAGCTAACCAACTTGAATTTCCTTTTGTGATGAAATCGTTTTGCTCAGACCTGTACAGGCTGTACCCTGTCTCCCGCCCACTGTTTGCTGGGATAGGCTGAAGCAACCCCACACCCTTTAAGGCAGGGGTGTCGGAGTCCAGTCCTCGAGGGCCGGTGTCCCTGCAGGTTTTTGTTGTCTCCATGTTCCAACACAGCTGAATGAAATTAATGAAAAGTTTGACAAGAACCTGTTGGATCCATTTGATTTGCATCAGGTGTGTTAGAGCAGGAAACAACAAATCTGCTGGATACTGGCCCTCCAGGACCTGACTTTGACACATGTGCTTTAAGGAATAAGCGATTAAACGCAGAATCGAAATTCCAACGTCATCCACAACCTCCCTCCCGCCCCTTTCTGTCAGATCTCTTACACATTGTCACTCCCTCCCACTCTCTCAGGTCACCCTCATCCATCCACCTCACTGTCCCCGCCCAGCTGTCTCAGCACCATTGGGAGGAGAGCATTCAGCCTCTCAACCCCACGTTTGGAATTTCCTTCCACCAGATATTTGCAATATTGACTGTTTACACCTGTTCAAATTCCATATCAAAACTCACCTGTTTAAAAAATCTTATTCTCCATAATTCAATCTGTCCTATAGTTTTATATTGTATTGTATTGTATTGCTTCTTGTTGTTTTATTGTGTTTTAATGTAATGTGACCTTGAGTGACTTGAAAGGCGCTTTTTTTAATATAATGTATTATTAGATAATAGATGGATGCTTTTACTAATTCCCTATGAGCCCTTCACAACAGGTCTTGGTCAGTGGTTTACTCTACCCTAAAAGAGATTAACACAGGTGTTCTGCAGGGTTGTGCCAGCACTCCAGTTTTGTTTTTGTTTTTTTGCCATAGTCTAATGAACATAGAGATCAAGGCCATATTTCACAATAGAATTTTTGCAAGCCTTGGATATGGCAAGGTCGAAGTCCAGGGTGAGGCTGCACAGAATGGTGACAACAGCACTTGAAGTTAGTGGAAATAACTGACCCACAGCTCGTTCAGTCTTTGCATAGAGAAGCTCCTGTCAGGGAGACTGAATAGAACCAGCAGATTGTGACAGTTTTCCTTTTATCTGGGGTGCCAACCAGACCTCTCTCCTGACATTTAAGATTTTTATGTATTAGTTAAGGTAATAACATTCTAGTGGTCTGTCACAAAAGGACATACACTCCTGGGTGTAACCCCACAATGATAACCCCACAAACTTAAATGACCAACACAAAAGGATTAACAAGTCAAACACAAATATTCTTTTTGTTTTCTCTCTTCTTTTCAATTATATTAACGGAAATTCAAACAAAGGTTAACCCACAATATAAACAAAACAGTCTCTCAAACTCAAAATTCTTAAAGTTCAGTTAAACAACAAAAAAATGTTTTTCAATTCAGTTTTTCCTTTTTTTTTAGTTCAGTTCTTTTTAGTTTTTCAGTTCAGTTCTCTTTTGTCTTTAGTTAAAAAAAATTAAAAGAAAATCAAATGTTCACAAAATAAAGTTATGTTTAAGGAACAAAAACAAAAAGCAAACATACGGCTGGTACGGGTGGATCACGTGACTGTTTTCTGTTTTGGAGAGTAAGTGTGTGCTTAAGATGAGGGAAGCAGGGAATTGAATAATCCAGTGAATTAATCCGGAATATTGCAGAGGAGGGAAATCTGGAATATTGAATCAAAGGTTGGTGATGAAGATGATAAATTGATGGCGGAGAGAGGATGACTGAAAATGCACGACAAGGGATTAACGGCCTTGTGGTTTAATGGCCTCTTTTTAGTTTTTGTCAAGAAGTGAGTGTGCTGCTCCCATGTACGTGAGTACTGTTTGTCCCTCTCCCCTCGTTTGCTGCCATCAGGCAGAAGAAGGGGACGGTTGTGATAAAGACACCAATCACTCACAGATTGGTTAGTGAACTGAGGGAAAAGGAGTGCTTGTGGGAGTGACGTGGATTTGTTTGGTATGGTGACATGGAGGTGTGCTCGATGAGGCCTAACACGTGACGGCCTGTTAGTGACACGCAGGTTGTCACAAGATGCAAGAGCAACCTTTTTACATTTTTCTTCCTTCTCACCTTTATTGCATCTCCTCCACAAACTCAGCCCAGTCCCTGTCCTCTTCACCCTATTAGGGTACTTGGTAGGCCCTCAGCTTCGACGACGTTTTAATTTTTTTAAGATCCTGATTGTTTAGATGTACTATACATGTAATTACATTACATAAAAATA
Source organism: Pseudomugil tenellus (assembly GCA_037177515.1). Lineage (NCBI taxonomy): Eukaryota > Metazoa > Chordata > Actinopteri > Atheriniformes > Pseudomugilidae > Pseudomugil > Pseudomugil tenellus. The sequence continues at coordinate 2,479 of JBAMHX010064201.1, forward strand.
TCTACACAGTACAAAAGATATTTTGCTTTGCAGGAGTTTCTGTAGCTCACATAAATCTAAACCTACGCCATAGAGCTTAGGTTTGGGTTTATGCTGAGAAAACAGCCTCAACCCAAAAAGTTTGCAAGCGTCATTATCTTATTGTCCATGTACAAAAACATGGATGAATCATCTTTGACATAGTATAAATGACTCAATGGAGGAAGACCCGGTTTAATTGTCATGGAACATTTTTTCTGTCATGCTATGTGCAACTTTTCTTGAGGCACTGAAACAAGCATTTTTCCTTGCCCATGCTAAAAAGACATTGCTCAAAGGGCATTGTGACAGATTAACCCTCAGTTTCCACTTGATTCCTAACATTTGAGCCATAATGATAAAGCCTTGGCTTTTCAAGGCACAAATTGAGGAAATGCTCTTCCAGTCAAAGGGAGCTTACGTCATACTGCTAGGAAAAAAGTGGTACATATTTTTAAATTCCAGGATGTGTCTTGCCAACTTCTGTTATTCTTTGACTTCAAGGCATAGATATGACTTTCCTATTGGCAAGAACAAGATTTACTTAAGTTTCTGTTTCTATTAATGGTATATGTTTATTTTCAGTATGACATTATTAAGAAAAGACGTATATGATCCAAAATATTCTGCCAAAAAAGGTCATTTTTCCACTGTATAAAATCATTTTAGTTAATGATTTGTGTAATGCTGTGACTTAAATACTGTTGTCATATTTGCTTCATTTCTGCGTTGTACAGATAAGAACAAAGTCTAACTTAGCTATATATTTTCTATTTAGCAGTAATTGGCATCGGACAAATGTTATTTCATCACACAGTACAATAAATCCATTAAATTAATCAACTCAGATAAATCTTAAAGGAAAACCGTTTCAATCTAGAACCTTTTTTTGGTGTGTCACTTTCTGACTAGAAAAATGTGTCTCTGACTCATTTTTATTGAGCAATACAAACTGTTATGAAATTTCCTTACACCTTGTCCTGAGGCGAAGAAACCACACTTTACCTGTTTTTCTTCCAGGATACTACCTCACATTGCACCTGACTTGCACTGTGACTACTGTGTCATACATTCCCTTACAGAAAAAAACCCATGTTCCACGTGCTCCTCGTGCCCCGCCTGTGCTGCATATGCTACATATACGCGTACACATGTGACTCACGACATCAGTGGTCTTTCAGCTGTTCCTAAAATGGAAGGGACATATCATGGCGAGGTGGACACAACTCTGTTGTCGTTACCCAGTCCATTGTCTCATTCATGCCACTGGTTTTTTCTTTGTTCAGGTTTTTTCTCAGTTTCTGTTCTTTCTTATACATTTATCAATTTTCTGGTTGTCTGATTGATTTACATTAAATTTCTCAGACATTTTACATCACTTTATGTTCAAAACTTTGCTCAAAATTCCGCGGAACAATTTAATTGGATTACCCTGAGTCTAGATGATCTCATAAGTAAGGTATGTTTTGACTTAGCTGTAAGATGTTCACATTCACTGATAATGTTGTGAAACACGTTATGACTTTCCTCAGATGAGATCATGCTATGTGTTAGGAAGTGATACATGTAAGAACTGTTCAACTCATAAGGGGGCCACAGTCCTTTTTTCAGGAGTTGTTTGAGGCATGGGTTCAGCGTTCGCAGAGAAAATGTAGTCTGCCAGTTAGCCCAGCTCGTGAGTCGATAAAAAAGTTGATTCTCAAGATTAAGAGAGAGTCTCTCCGTTTTTCAAGATATTACACTATGCCTGTTGGAATTAGACTTTCCATTAAGCAATAACTTAATTGACAACAGAAGATGCAGCAACTTCCAGTTTATAACACCACGCAAACAGGCTTGTCTTTAAATGAAGATTTTCCTGAGTGACTGGTCAGAATAACTTCAGACTCCTGTGAGAGCAGATCTTTGAGGTGATCCTCCTCGATTGCAATCTTGTCCACTTCTTGTCCTGTCTTATCCTTCTTGTATTGTCTCACTCTATGTCTCGTCTTATTTCTTGTTAGTTAAACCTTGTTTAATTTCTCTTTTCTTTAAATAAATTTACACTCTTCTGAGTGAAGAAACAGACTCTGCATCTTTTGACAAGATTTGGGCCAAGACACTTCCATCACCCTGAAACAGCAAGTCTGAACTGGTCAGACCAAATGACCTCATTAATTTCCTCTATATTCCAATTTTTATGTTCCCTAGCTAACCGAACGCTTTTCCTTAGATTCACCTCACTCATTAGAGGTTTTCTACGGCGCCACAGCAATTCCGTCCTAATGCCATCATTTCCCTTTGCACACGCATAAATGCTTTTGCTATCACTGTTAAAGATATGCCTGAGTTATGTTTCACACTAATGTTCATTTGATTTCACCAGACATTGTAATGATTGCTGATAACAATCATTCAGCGTTTTTCCCACCACATTTCTTCCTCAAAGTTGATGGTACCGCATTATCCTTCCAGTTAATTATAATGCATTGAACATTTTTTAAGCCAGTTTTAATAGTTTATACAATCTACCTTCCTTCCTCGATGCAGCAGCAATTTGACCCCTCTTAAACAAACTAACATCTTTTGTCTTTCCACATGATTGTATATGAAATAAGAAGCTACTCATTGCATCAGTTTAAAATTCCCGGCTGCTGAAAAAATTCCCCATGCATTAACCAAAAATACGCTCATACATATTTTTTTAGTTAAATACAGGTGGGCACTTCCTTTTTATTTATTTTTTTATTTAGCCAGCAGTATCTGTGAGTGAAAGATGGGGAATAGCAGCTATGTTTTTGTAGATTTGAGCATCAACAAAACCTCAACAAATGAGCTTACAGCTGTTTTTTAGAGCCCTCAATAAACTGTTTCTGTCTTGAAATGTGTGTAAATGTTTTTTTCAGAGTGACACACCTTTTCTGCCATGGCATTATTTAATTTAGTTTATCCAGTCTCCAGAAATCATAAATGCTTATTTTCAGGAGCTTTATTAGCTGGTTTCCCTCACCGCTTAGATAATGTTCCAGTTTGGTCCACAAACCACTAGAGGCCTGAAATATCAGTGGTTAAAAGACATGGGATTGCTTCAACTCATGACATCCATGGTTGATGCTGCATTTTCAGCTGTCTCCATCCTTGGCTGTGATTGGTACCAACCCGTGGAGCTCACCTGGGATTAGCTTTGGAAGATACCTTTTAAAGACCCTCCATACATGTCCCAAAGAATTACCCAGCAATGATTGATTCAATTCAAAAATAAGGCTTCAAAATACTTCACTACAGACAGCATGTCATGCATAAGATGGTATGTATCTTGAGCAATTAGGAATTTAAAACCGTGTACTGAAGGACATGACCAGGTTACAAAAACAGTATATGAAAGCTCATGTTCAATTTACCAAAGGCCTTTTAACTGGTTTAGCATAGTTACTAAGTTAGATGAGACCCCATCAGTGCAGTCCTTCATCCTTTGAAGAGGGTAGCACCATCGATCTTGTACAGGAATATATTGTATAGTTTTAGTAGCACAACACAAAGGAATCTCTGTAAAGAGATAATGGGAAACCATGAAAACAAGCCAGTCTCTAGCACCTGCACGAATTAGCAGCATTATCACTGCCGTCACACAGGCTTCTTTTCGGGAAAGAACATGCTATTATAACTCCAGTCACCTGACAAATGTGTTGTAAAGGTTAAGTGAATCTTATGCTGCAATTTTTATGCAATATGCTGCAATATCTTTCCTCAGCTCTAAATGTCAGTTGAAGACATTTTGTTAATTTCAAAATAATAAAGTATGACAAACTGTTGTCCTACGCTTCTCTAAAATTTGACATTTCTGTGTTGTTGCAACACTCTTAGACCAGATGATTTGAGTTTACTTAAACAATAGAGAAATCCAGATGCCTTAAAACTGGAAGTAATGTGGGATAAAAACTTTAAAGCATATGTGTTGAACTTTTGTTTAGACTGAAATAGCTGTTTTAAATACAAGCACTAAAGTTCATTTACTTCAAACCCTATTATGTCAATTTAATTCCTATTTTTATTGCACTTCATATTTTAAGTCTAATGTACTCAATTGTAATTTAATTTGAGTAAAAATCTTTTTTTATTTTTACTTGTCTTGTCCAGCAATGAAACAAGTAGATAATGTGGATCTGTCTGTTGTGCCTTGCTGAACTGAAATTTGAGTAAAAATCTTTAGAAATACCAACTTATTTGAATATTTTACATAATCACTGCACGTAAATTTCAAGCAGATTAAATTCTAAATGATTTATATCAGTTTCAGTCTCTGTGAAAATGCAATCATTTTAAAACACTGTTACATGAGAAACATTTCATAAACAAGTAAAGTAAACAAGTAATTACAATTAATGATCTTAATTTAACATTTAGATTTTAGTTTCCAACTGATCAGGAACACTATGTGCCTTTACCCTGCAAAAAAAAAAAAAAAAAAGGTAGTCTTGTCTGCTTTGTGTGTTATAAAATGACTGAACTGGTAGCTTTAACTGAAAGCCAATCAATCATCACTTTTTCCTTACAAACAAACAAGGAGCTCTTGCCTGGAAATATCACTGGCTGCATAGAGAAATAATGCATCCACTTCGAAACAGGGTTAATGAGCTTCTTCCATTGCATTATATTCCAATCCTTATGTTCCCCAGAAAAATGAAGCCTTTTCCTGTGGTTACCCTCACTGATTAGTGGTTTTCTATGGCTTCACAGGTCTTCAGTCCCAATGTCTTGAATTCTCTTTGCATTCTGCACGTTGAAATACTTTTGCTTTTATTATTGAATCCTTAGTGACCTTAGTGAAGCTTAAGGTTGCATTTGTCTTATTTAATAGGATATTTTTGGTCAGAAAACAACTTTAACCTCTAAACCATAATGCTTGACAAGCAGCTGACCAACACATTTCAAAGTAGTTGAAATAAGTGGAAATGCTGTGACCACTTAATCTTAACCTTATATCAAGATCCTCTTTTTGCTATAGTAAATATTTGTGGTGGGGAAGGCGTTCACTTTTCACTCTTTTTTCTATTCCTCATACTTGCTTCCGTATGACCCAATGTGGTAATAGCAGGGCGAAGCATAGAGCTTTATAACTAAGTGAGTCAGTCCACCTGAACCTAACAGCATCATATCTGGCTAGTCCTCAAACTCTATCCTGCAAATGTAGACCCAACCCTTTTCCAACACACATGAAACAAGTGGCTAAATTTCCCCATCTGCATGTAATTCAGCTCTGCAGAGGCCTGGTAACAAGACATCCATATGATTCATATGCCATTCATATCCCAGTTTTCACTGGGAGATATCCATGTGCAACCAGTTGGGTTTAGTGATCATCCTAGTGGGTGTGGGTTGGTAAAACTGGACCTGTGCTGCTAAAGTGTGTGTGTGAGTGTACACGTGCCTCTGTACAGCAACAGCCACTTCTGCACTATTCACACTCTTTCTTTTATTCGTTGGTTGAGCATTATTTTGTCGGGTATGATATTGCAAATACTACTCCAGAATAACAAACACATTTGCTAAGCATCCATATGTACATCCATAAGCATTCCGCAGTGTGTAGCAAGTTGTCCTGCAGGTCACTTTAGGGCAAAGTATCATTCTCACTTCAGCATGATGGTCACATTGAAATGAAGTTTCACATTGTTTCCTAGTTGAAGGGGGTTAAATTTAACCAAAACGCATCACAGGACTGGAACTTATCATGGTCATTTGAGCCTCAGACTGTCAGGCAGGATCAGGGACAGGACTCAGACACAGGGTTAATGGAATAACAGGGATTTTATTGGACACTATAACTGATTTAAACTGTATAAAAGCTGTGACTAAATTAAAATGGAAACAAAAATTCACTCCATTCACTGAGGCAAAACTAAAGACTACTGAGCTAAGGATTTCCGCAAGGTGAAGTAAAACAACAAATATAACTCTGACAAGGGAGATAGTAAACTGAGCTAAACTAGAATGCACTGCTGTGGCTTAACTGAGGGCTGGTAACAACGCACAGAGACGACACACTTGGACAAGACGAGGGAAACGCAGACTATTTAAACAAAGGAGCGTAATGGAAAACAGGGGGACACAATCAGGTAATCAGGGAAGACCAGACTGGTGACACAGGACGAAGGCTAAGTGACCTGAAACAAGAGGAGAGTTAACCTTCAAAATAAAAACAGGAACCTGAGAGAAAACCTCACTGCAGTGTGATACAGACAAAGGATACGCAAACGTATTGCATCGTCTGACAGGCTTTTAAGTGTCACATTTAAGTGTCACAAGTGTCACATTGACCCACACAACTCACACTTCTCTCATACAATCACAAGGAGTTTTACTTCCCTGAGTGAGCTTCTGCTAGCATTAGCAGCATTGTGTCACAAGGTGTCAGATGAGCAATGAATCTGACTTGGCAAAACATCTGTAGCAGTGTTTCTCAGTTGCAGGTCTCTTTCCCTCATCTCCTCTGCTCCTAAAAAGCTGTTATTCCTATAACCTGTATGATGCAACCTCATGCATGTAGCGTGTTGTGTGAAGTTTATGTTCACTGGAACAGTTGAAAAACAGGAAGAGCCTCTACAAGTGCAAGCGGTTCATCATTACTGGCATCTTTACAACCTACCACACTTTACAGCCCATGCAAGGTGTCCAATCCAAACTCAACAATGCTTTGGTAACCACTGGTACTGCTGCTACAGTCCCTCAATTGTTTTCAACTTCCTCTTTTGGCCATTGTTTTCCCAGCTTCTTGTCTTTCTTCTTACTAATGTTGTATTTTTTCTGGTTTATCCACCACTACTAATCATAGATAAGTGCAGTTGAACTGCTGTAGTCTGGTTGGGCACAGGTGTTGCCTCCAGTGCTAGAGGCAATGACATTTTTTGCCTCCAACGCCGCTTGCGGCTATAATTTTTCTTTACGTTTGTTATACACAGCACTATGATAAAACCATTTGAGGGGGTAGTACCCAATGAGCAAACAGAAGTGAACCTTTCAGCCATTTAACCTATCACTACTACTCTCCTGGCACTGAAATATGGCAACCCACTACTTTCATCTACTTTCATTTTCTCTTAGTGCAGGAAGGAATGCTTTGTAAGAGAAATGTGTCCTTATTTGTCCTTATGATACAAGTCTAAACTTGTGTTATTTGTATCCGTTGTGCCGATGTTGTGCCGAAATTTCTGTAAAACGATTACATATTGGATTCAGCAAAGAAAAATCTTATATAGTCATCCTGAGTCGTTGTGTTAGTCGTGACTTGGGCTCAAGTGGATTTGGTTTCGTTCTGTGCAAAATAAACACAAGAGTCAGATGCTTGTTCATGCTCTTAATATCTAATGCTTTTGAAATTGGGAAGTGTGATGTTTAAAAAATAGCTGGGATGAAAAGGATACACTTATTTGGTGTTGTGAGTTTAATATTCCTTAATTCCAGGATGTTTCTCTATCTTTTAGTCTCTCTTACAGTGTTGGTATAACATGATTCCGGTTTAAACCAAAATATTTGCATGTGACTGATAAACAGTAACCCTTTTCTGAACTTCTTTTATGCAGTAATTAGAGCTGTATCCTATTCCCGTCTTGCAGAACTTTGTGTTTCTGTATCAGCTGTTTGGCTTGCGTTAATACTAGGATTGTGATAGATGGCTCACTTTTGATTTGTTTCATGAAATGTCATTGGTAAAAACACCTGCATGTAGCCAAACCTTTAAAATTATAAGATAAATACTCCTGCCTCAGCTGTTACTGACATTATATACCAGACATGAAACATCAATACAGTGCACTTATGCTGTGCATAGAAACTATGCTAGAAACATGCTAGAAACATATGGGTATTGTTGTCATATTAGAAGAGAGTATAACATTAAATATGTTATTCCTTTTGTATGTTATTATTTACACATTTGGAGGTTCTAACGTATATATTACTGCCTAGCCTCATGAACACTACTATTGCTATATTTAAAATGTTTTCTCATACTAAAAAGACTAGTATGATACAAACAGTTTTGGATTTCAGTGAAAGATCATTGCTGAAACATGTCTTTATTGGGTAGTTTCCAAGAGCAGTCATGCATGCAATGTCTGAATTTTTTTTTTAATTCTTCTGAGGTTGCTATCTTGTGAAGTTCGCCAAGCTTGTTCAAGACAGATTCATTTCTGTCATTCTATTCAGCATTTGCCCTTCTTGAGTAAAGACACTGCACCTTTGTGCCATTACTTTTTAAACATGGCTGCTCTCGGCTTCCACATTTTTGATTTACATGTTCTGTGTACTTTTATTGTTCCTGGATCTAGCATAATTGATAACTTATTTCCTCTGCTTTGAAAAGAGATCAGTGTACCCTGATTTCCATGTCTATCTGCTAATTAACATATCTCATCTAAAAATGTTGAAGCAGACTGACCCATACTTCTGTCCAAGCTCTTGCTATTGAAAAGGTGTTTTTCTTCCTGAAAAGGTGTTCCTTCCTGCTGTCCCTACTTTTTATCTAACGTCTGTCTTTTGCTTGTTCTTAGCTACATGTGTTTGTTTTATTTCTCTATCAGCTTGTGAGACACAGTGCAACACGATACCTTCAGTATTCCCAACATAAATGCATGAAGCAAATCATTTAAGATCTAAGTTTTTTTAGATCTTCATGTCTCATTTCCACACACAGATATCCTGCAGTTGCCACGTCAAGTTGAAAGTGAATATTTTCACTGAAGTTGAATGCAGAAAACAAATACCTTTACGATAACTAAAGCACAAACTTTCGCTTTTACTTCATCTCAGTTTGTGGTGATATTGAAACCATTGGAAATCTTTATGGGCCCCTTAAATGTTATCTCATCTGAGTCTTTATTTTTAATTTCAGTTTTTTTTTGTTTGTTTGTTGTATTTTTATTTTTTGTTTGTTTTATTGTCCATGTACAAGGGTTTTATTGTTGATTGTAATTTAGCAACAGGTACAGCATTTCTTTAATATTCATAGTTGTTTTAGTTTTGTGGCTTTTTTAACTTAAAAAAATATAACAGAAAAATTGAAAATGACATGCACACAAATAACTAGTACAGTTAAAATATTTTTTTCATTTCTCAGTATTAAAATAAAATATACAATCAAATAGTCAAAAAATTAGTACAAAGAAGCAAAGCTTATTTTGGTCCCACTCCTCTTTCACAGCATTTATACACAATATCATTTATCTTAGACAATAAGGACAAAAAACTAATATTCCACATAAATGTTAAAACAGTAATACACATTAATTACGTTATTATTTCCAAGACACAATACAATCAGCCCATTTCATGATATTTTTCATAACAGGTTGTATGGCATGTTTTAGAATTTCATCCTAATTTAGTACATTAAACATTAACGCTGGAGTCACAGTGTTTCTTATCACATAAATATACAATAAAATGCATCCATTCATACATAACCCAACCTCTAATTTGCCTTTCAAAGTATGTTTATCAGTCTGACTATCCATTTTGTGTGTGTGTGTGTGCGTGTGTGTGTAAAAAGTTCTCATTATGCAGGGCTTAATGCCACAGAAAAATAAAAACTCATTTAATTTTGTATGCTGGCATTTGTGACAGGGGAAGTTACATATTTGATTGCTATCTAACAATGTGAGGGTATCCCTGAGGACCTGGAAATTCACCCAGTGATAAAGATTTCAACAAGGAATTGTATATTGAAACTGGGGAGTTTATGGTAAAAATTGTCCAGCAGAGATGGACAAGAGGTTCCTGGTACACTATGGGATCCAGAATCCTGAAAAAGTCTCACATATAACCTGCATTCAGTCCATAGGCATTGTAATCCGACAGGCAAGGGTCATACACAACTAGACAAGAGACAGGATGGGCAGAACTCTGGTCATTCCAAAATTGGGGTTGAACTCCAGTAAGGTAATGGGCAGGAACAGTCTGAAGTGGAATCAGATACAAGTAAATCTGAGAGAAAGAACAGGGCCAGTAACAGAAATCTGGAGACAAGTGAGGATGCTGGTTATCAACAAGGTGACTAGTGCTGAGCATGAAGATTACTTAAGATGGTGAGAAATCCAGGGAGCTCAGGTGGAGGAAATGAAGGTTGTTGTAGAGCAGCAATCACGTCAAGGAATTCCAATAATATAGACTGGGGGGGCCTATTACACAACAACACTACTTAGTTCAATTGGAGACATCACAGAATTCTGTCAAAATAACGGAGTAGCAGATATGAAGTATTTACCTTAAAAAAAACTGTAGAAATAGATTTTAGTTTAGAGGCAACTTGGTGTGTAGCTCATAAAAGGCCTTGTGGGGAATGCTTCAATCAATAATATCACAGTAAAGTATATTTAGCAGCCAGTGGCAGTTTATCTTGGTAAACATCCAAAAAAAGCCCTATTCTTAAAATAAAAAAGGGATGTGAGTCATAAATCAGATTTATGACACAAGTGAGGACAGAGTATGAATATGCAGTGGTCAAACGTATTTTAGGTTCTTGTCTGCTGACATTTATCATTTTCAACCTTTGGATCAGCATTGTGTTATATATATAGCAATATCGTTTAAAAGTTATGTGACTATTCCTGCAGTGTGCATCAGCATCACATCTGACAAGGTTTAATCATCAACAGAGATTTCTATTGACAGAGTAAATTTTTTATGAAAGCTTTATTTAAATTCTTAGGATCAACATGACATGCTGAATGAGAATCTACAACAAGAACACAAATAATATGAGATATACCTGTGCTTGCTTCATGGTCACCAGTTAAAAACAAACTTGTTTACTTCAGAATTAAAGGAAGATGTGAATGCCCACCTGTGAATATGTTTGTTTTAAGCATTAATTCACACCAGTGCCTCCACCACAAGTTGAGTTCAAGAGTTGAAGTATCTCAGGTTCTTGTTCACATGTGAGGGAAGGATGGATTGGGAAACCGTCAGATGGATTGGAAGCAATACTCCCACAGGTTGTGGGCCAACGAGCACCTATCGTTCTCGCCGTTAATCAGCCCTCTCCCCAATCCTTCCTCCTTCCAGTTTGTGTTTTTATTTCTTCATCAACCACTGGCTTCCCCCTAAGTTCCCATGACTATAATATCAAATTACATCAGTTCTAAAGAACATTCCCTGTTGAGGTTGAATAATTTTGTCACTTTCTTTTCTTTACTTTCCTGATGTAACACCATCAGGTATTTGTGTGGAAACCACATGCTGAAAGAGGAATTTCCAATCAACTCATGATAATGATGTTATCATGGAAACTTATTACGATACAAGGATAACATAAATAAACTATGTCAATAATTAAAAAACTCTGTCATCCAACAAGCTTAGATTGTCTCCCAGAGGCTTGTTCTGGGTTAGCAATTCCTTGGAGTTCAGATATTTTTGACAGGAATCTCTAACGTACCGTCTTTTGTCCCTTATCCGAGGTCAGGTCGCAGGGGCATCAGCCTAAGGAGGGAAGCCAAAACTTTTCTCTCCCCAGCCACATCTGCCAGTTCGAGAGGGATCCTGAGGCGTTCTCAGGCCAGCCTAAAGATATAATCTCTCCAGTGGGTCTCCCATGGGGTCTCCTTCTGAGGGACGTTCCCAGAACACATCATCAGGGAAGCGTCCAGGAGGTAGCCTAACCATTTGCCCGAGCCACCTCATTGGGCTCGACTCGATGTGGAGGAGCAGTGGCTCTACTCTGAGTCCCTCCTAGATGACCAAGCTTCTCGCCTTATCTCTAAGGAGAGCCAGTCCACAATCTCACGCTTTCAGTCACTACCCATACCTCATGATTATAGGTGAGGGTAGGAGCAAAGATTGTTCTGTAAATCAAGAGCTTAGCCTTCTGGCTCAGCTGCTTCTTCAACACGACAGACCAGCACAGAGTCTGCATTACTGCAGATGCCGCACCGATCTGCCCGTTGATCTCAGGCGACATCCTTCACTCGTGAACAAGACCCCAAGATACTTTCCACTTGCGGCAGGACCTCGTTCCTGACCTGAAAAGGGGACTCCACCCTTTTCCAGCTTCATGCTCTCTGATTTGGTGGTGCTGATTTCTCATCCCACCCGCTTCACACTCTGCTGCGAATAGCTCAAGCGGGAGCTGGAAATCACGATCACCTGAAGCCAACAGAACCACATCATCTGCAAAAAGCAGAGAACTCATTCCAAGGCCACCAAACCAGATCCCTTCAACACTATAGCTGCACCGAGAAATTCTGTCCATAAAGGTTAAGAACAGAATCGGTGATAAAGGGCAGCCTTGGTGGAGTTCAACCTTCACTGAAACGAATCTGACTTATTGCCAGCAAAGCGAACCAAGCTCTGACACCAGAGAGCCCGTACACAGGATAGGAATCTACAGGACTGAAATATAGCAACTAGTTCCAGTCCTTAGTTTCAGCTGAATTTCAGTTCAACTTGCTTGAGAATCTCAGTCAGGCCATCTTGTCTCACTTAATTGATTATCTTAATATCTCCAAAACAAACAAATAATAAAAGAAACCTTAGAAATTCCAGATGTGAAACTGAAATCAAGCTGCTGCCTAAGCGGATATTTTATTATTTTCACTAGCCATTTGGAGTGATTAAATGGACCTGGCGTTATACATGTCTGTATCTTAGGACTAGAAAGTAAGAGAAGTTGACATCATCATCTATTATTTTTTTAAATAAAGTCAAATCAAGGAGGATTACATGGAAATACGATTGAATGGCAGTCATGTTCATCTCATTCATATTCACATTGAACATTATTTAAATGCTACAGTCTTTATGAGTACTATTGCTGACTACGTCTATCTCTTTATGACCTGAGGTAGAAAATTTCATTAAATAATCATAAAAGTTATTATGTTCCTGTGTATAAGATACCACCCCGCTGAAAGGCCTGAACATCCTTTAATCTTTAAGTTCTTAAGCTCAGACCTATGCTGTCAGAAGCGACGGATAGGGGTATTTCGTCGAACACCCCCAATCCTCGAATAGACACAATACAATAATATAAAGACGCATATGTTCAGTCACAAACCTGCACCTGATGTGGTACAGGACAACCTGGTGTAGTACAGGACAGGATGCATCCTGAGGTCATGACATATTATTTACCCTTCATTTAAGGTCAAGTAGACAAATAGTTCCAGAGATATAGTCAAAAATCAGATTTTTCATGAGTAAAGTCCCACCTAGTGGGAAAACCATAAATCCAACAATCGTGAAATTAAATACAAAATGTCCTCTTGAGGACATAAACAGTTATACTGAGTATCAAAATCCAATTGTAAATAGTTCCAGACATATAGGAAAATCAGATTTTTCATGAGTAAAGTCCCACCTAGTGGGAAAACCATAAATCCAACAATCGTGAAATTAAATACAAAATGTCCTCTTGAGGACATAAACAGTTATACTGAGTATCAAAATCCAATTGTAAATTGTTCCAGACATATAGGAAAATCAGATTTTTCATTCACCTAGTGAGGAAACATTAAATCCCAAATAGCTTAAATTTGATGCAGGTCGTCCTCTTGGTGACTTAAAGAGGTACACAAATATCAAATTCCAATTGTGAAAACCGTTCAAGTTATCACGCTCACATGAAGAATATCCAGACCTCAGTGTACATCCTTTATCTGTTATGTTTTCTCTGACATAAACAATGATATCTGTGTCTTACTTGGAGTAAGAACATTCTCTCTGTACACTTATGATATATGATTATCTTTAAGGCTTAAAAGAAGATCCTTCCCTGCTGCTTCTCTGAATTTGCTCCAGACTTCTGTTCTCATCAGACCTCTGGACTAAATCCTCCAGGATTGAAATTCTGTATATGTGTCTGTCTTGTCCTTGTGTTTGTCATACTCTTTTGATTGTTTCATTCATTGTTCATTAAAGTTTTGTGGAATTTTCTGGTTTCATATTGTTATGGCGTATACAGTACGTAATAAATCCTTGTGTCTGGTACAGTTCTATCTGGGAACACTATGATCATACAAACAAGAATATCATTTCAT
>JBAMHX010064850.1:0-13129 GCA_037177515.1 Pseudomugil tenellus
CACTCACACCTATGGGCAATTTAGAGTCCCCAATCAGCCTATCCCCAAGCTGCATGTCTTTGGACTGTGGGAGGAAGGCGGAGAACTCGGTGAGAACATGCAAACTCCACACAGATAGGCCACCTGCCGAGCCGGGGATCGAACCGGCAACCTGCTTGCTGTGAGGCTGCAGTGCTATTTTGTTTAAATATAAAGTATTAGTACTACACTTTGATAGTTTTTAATCAGTTACTGGCCCCGTAGCAATGGTTATTCTAGCATCATCTTCGTCCTGTCTCTTTTCTGAGATCTCTCTAGGCAGTAAACGCCAGTCTGATATTGAATTTTGTCTTATTTTCAGCTTGGTTCCTTTCTCTAGAAAGATCATTCTTTTCCCCTGATAATGTCTTCTTTCGTATAATTGATTATTCATCAAATCAGTGCATATTCAAAAGACTACTGTGTTGATACCAAGCGGCAATCTCGGGCTTCCGATGTTGACACCAATACAGAAATGGAAATACTTGTAGTTCACCCCTCAATGCTAGATGACTGGCTTCAATAGAGACCAATGCCCATAAACTCCCATCCTAAAATGTCTGATTTCATAGATTAAATAAACATGTTTACAGTGGCTCCAAAAACATTTCTCGGTTTAATACCGTAAATTTAATTTTTTCTGTACTTCCTGCTGGCTCCACCATGACGCTCCTCTCAGCTCTACCTTTTCATCCATTTTGGGATTTTCCGATAATGGCGAAACACCAAGATGGCGACGGTAGGACCCGCCTATTGGCTTGAAAATCTGCTTTTCAGAAACCTGTGGGTCACGTGATGGTATGCGCTGTCCAGTAATTTATACAGTCAATGGTTGATACCCAGTTGCTAGTGTCTGCCATGGCCCATAAAGCGAAACTCATCTGTAAATCTGTAAAACAGGTCAGAAAAAAATATTTTAAAGGTTTCTGGGTTACATAGTACTACTTAAAAAGCTAAGACAAACTAACTTTATTGATATATTTAAAAATATTGTCTTTTTAGCTTTAAAACCCCACGAGAGGGTTATGTTTCTTGCTTTTTGGCAGTCCCTACAGGTGACAGATGAAACACTACCATAGTCTTGTCAATCAGTCTGCCTGCTGCTCAAGTTAATCTATTGATACTAGCTAAATTACCCCTTTATGGTGTGATCTTTGAAAAAAAAATATAAGAAAAGGCCATTTCTTTAATATGAGATCTTTATTTGGTGCACTCCATGTCAGAAGGGAATTGTGTTCTTTTGCGGGGAATCTTTTAATTTGTTTGAAATGTGAAAGTTTGAAGGGCAGACTTCCGCCAAGCTTGTTATTTGGGCTTATGACAGCGGTGATACCGCTGTCAGAGCTCAGACACACATGATCTTTGTCAGAGTGAAAAGCAGCAGACAGAAGCGGCCTGTACGACGCATCAGCTGCCATCACATAAGTGCCTATCTCACAATGTTAAAGAATCCGTAAAATCCTGTGGTCTGGATCAGCCCCGAAATTTAATCGCTTGTTCATCTTCCCGTTCTGGATATATCCTGAAAATTTAATGCAATTCTGTCCATAACTTTTTGAGTTATGTTGAGTTATGTTGTTCACAGACAAACAAACAAACAGACAGATAAACGCAGACGATTGCATAACCTCCTTGGCAGAGGTAATAAAGTACAATGGAAATGGCTGAGGGGATCATTCTAGCTTTTTACTACTAAAATCCAGGAGTATTTCAGCCAAAGAATGCTGTAGAACAGGGATCCTCAATCCAGGACCCTGCAGGTTTTAGAAGTTTCCCTACTGGAACATTCCCGAGTCAGATTTAAATGGATAAATGGAATTAACAGCTTAATGACAATGTCTGCTTTTTACTGATTGGTTTAGGATTGAGTGTTTTTCCAGCAGGGAACTAAAATCTGTGACAGCAGCCCTCAATGACTATGACTAAGGATCACTGACCTAGACATTTCATGAAGACCCCAGGAAAGTTTACACTGGTTTGACACCATGAGACTCATGTGGTTCCTCAGGACAATAAGGACGTGTTTCTATCCACGGTTCGTCTCAGCCCCACATACAAACTACTTCACTGAACTTAAAATAAAATTATACTTTGATATAGCGCTAATTTTATTTCTTTCATATATGATGCAACAAAATTATAGAAATATGTGGGACACAAATTAAACAAACAAAATATAAGAGAATAACTGCTTCTTACTCATTTATTTGAGTTGATGTAGAAAAGTTCTATCATCAGTCATTCAATAGAGATTATTTCAGTGCACTTTGCTTGACTTGAGGCTTACAGGTAAAAATTAAACTGATTATTTGGAGACCTGGAAGTGGGTCTATCTTAGAGTGAACATGACATTCATACCTCTAAAGAAAGAAAACATGGTTCACATGTACAGGCACATGAAGTGTACATGCAGAATTTTATATTCTATAACCACACTAATAAAAAAAAAATATTGTTTTTCTGATGGGCCTTTTAAATGCTGGAGCAGGTGGGGCTATACTACTAACCTTCCACATATTCCCTCGGTGTCCTCAAACAACAACTAAATTTCAGAGCAATAAATGCACAGGATCAACTCCAAAGGACTTCTTTAACCATCTGGATAAATGCTGTTTCTGTCTCAGTGTAGCAAATAGCAGCCGCTGTAATGCTAATGAGAGTATAAAATATTTATTTATGAAGGAAGCTAGGTTAACAGAGCTAAGGGTTTACGATGCACTGTCATTCCAAATAAAAAAAATCCAAGTGGATAATAGATCATTTTTCACGCATTCGTCACTTGCATATATTCGTAACTATGCAAAAAGGTCAGAATGCTTCCATGTAAATATGCTATAGAGATGTTTTTACTAGGAAAACTGCAACAATGCCAGAAAGTTGTGTGTTTGACTCTTCCCGTCGAAGAGAAGTCACGCAAACGGGGCATACCTTTTCAGCTTCAATTAATCTGGTTGGTCATGCAGACTCGAATACTATATGACATTTTGTTTTGTTCTTGATTGGCCACCCGATGCCTTCAAAGACAATGAGTATTTTCCATCTTTAGAGGTGAAGCATCTGCGCACATTATGTTTACTGTTGGTTTAGCAGAAAAAATTGGGATTAAAGATGTTTAAGACAGCTTTTTGGGCAAGTTTGAATAACACAATGCAAAAAATAAAATCTAAGTAAAATTAAATTAAATATCTAAAATCAAGGACACATATGCTTATTTTTTTAAATGTGAGATAATTATTCTTAATAATAAGAATAATAATTATTTAAATTTTTTTTTACTTGTTTTAGGAATTCTTGACAGGTTAATGTTCCTTGAAACAAGATAAATTATCTGCCAAGAGAACAAGAATTTCGATCTTATTTCAAGAAAAATTAACCTAATATTTGTAGTTTTTTTTCTTGGTTTTTAAAGCCAGTTTTTGTAGTGCATTTGGCAATTTTTAATTATTCTCTTTTCTTCAGCTTCTTCTTATCTGCCTCTTTGTAAGAGATTTTCCCAGTTTAAAACTTAATCAGCATTCAGTGGCAAAATACAATGCAAATAAACTTTTCTAAATGTCGTTTCAATATATAATGTTTATCATGATATATAAATTACAAAAAGAAATCCTTCAAAATCAGTCATTTATGTGAAATGACCTACAAAGTGACCGTATATTTGTTTCTCTGAACGTATCGCTCTGACTGGAATTGAAGGTCACACATATAAGACCATATAACTAACTAGAGGACTGAAGATATGTGAGTTTCCATCAAACTTCAGTGTATCCTAAAATGTTTCTGCAACCACGTGAAACCGTACATTATTCCTGTGATTACACGAGCATTTGTGTGGTGTCATTTGAGGAGTACTCGTTAAGCTAATGACTCCACCCTCTGCGGGATTACTCTCTACGGGAAACATGGATTCATTTATCGTTGCTGGCAGCTCTACAGTACAGATACCATAGCAACAGTAGCTGAAATATCATGCAGAAGGCACAGAGGTCCTTGGTAACCCATATGTCTCCCCAAAATATCCCTGTAAGCATGAACAGAGCTGGATCTGCCATGCGGATACCGAGGTACATGCCCTACAGGTACTGCGGACATTTACAGAGGAAGGATGGGAATGTTTTTATGCCTTCATCCACATAAGTGTTAGAGTGTCTGCTCCCAGTGTTGAGTTATTGTATCTAACAAACCCAGTTTAAGTCTTTTATGATTAAAATTGCAGCTGAATGTTTGCCTCTGGCATCTTTTCTTCTCATGCAGAGAAATCAAGGATGAGCTGAAAAGCTTGTGACACAACATCATAGGAAACAATGGGGCTGATTAAAGCTTGACGGAGATCAGTCATCCCAGTGGGGGCCTTAAAATATGTCAAAAGTGTCCAACACTGCACGTATTTCAGGAATAGGCCTATTGTCTTTGATCAGGTCTTTTAAAAAGGTAATTTATCATGGAAATAAAAACAGATTGGCCTTCATTTATCAAATGAATGTATAAAAGAAATGTGTGTACCTTTTCCACACAAGGCTTGGCATTCATCCACTTGGACGTCAGCAGAGGATACACGGCAGGTCTGAGGTTGTGAACAGAAATTTGAGTCTGTGTGGATGTCATGATTGGAGGGTGGAGATGGAAGTTGGGACCCAAACGCAGAATGGAGACGGCAGGAAGCAGCCAGATTGCAGGTGAAATTATTTATTGTGGAGACAAAACCTGAGCTAAGGCAACACACCAAAAACAACTATAAGGAACCGCAACTATAACTTTAACTATAACTAATGGACCAGCAACTGAACAGACAAACCAAGGGACTTAAGTACATAGGACTAAACGAGGGACAGGTGAACATAATTGCAAGACAGGTGAAACCAATAAACAGAACATAAAGTTGAATAGAAACACCAAGCAAACAGGAAACAAGGAAGTCTACAAAACAAAATGGGAAACCAAATGAACAAAACCCATTAACCCGAACAGTGGATTTGTGATGCAGGACAGGGGACTCACCAATAATCACCAAACAAACCTCAAATTCTCATCTGAGCGGGAGGAGCCACACAATGACGTAGTAATATATGGCTTTTGTGGTTTTGTCATATTTACATCCCCGAACGTGGAGTGTAGGTGAGACAGCTCTGAGGTAGTGGACTGTAAGGTACTGGGCCGTAGCTTACAGCTGCTACTGTCCTAGAGTGTGGGCCAGAACACTACTTTAAAGCCGGGATGAATATTCTGGGCTCTTAAGGGGATGTACTGGGAGTCAATGAGGAGACAGAGATATAGTTCACTTTGTGTATTGAACTTATTGGGTGGCATAGGTTAAAATGAGGAATACAGGTACAAACAGGTGGTTGGTATGGTTTCTGACACACAGAAAGGAAAAACACTCAATGACCACACTACCTTCTACACCACAATAGTATACGCTAAACATTATACTGACAGGATTAACATAATGTACATGCACATCCAATACAAATACACAGCATACATGCTAACATGAACCGGAGATACAGCCAAGATTAGCTAAAGCTGGAGGCTAGCAGGTTAGCAGGTAACTTTAGCTGCTAATATAGACTAATTTGCTAATGTTAACGCTCGTTACAATCACCAGAGTTACAGAACTTACTTTCGTCATGAACACACACCACTTTAACACAAACATCGTCAGTCAGCAGGGCCAAAGGGAGTGGGAATCATATTACGTTTCTCCGCCGTCTCTGCCAACAAGGTGCCTGCAGGCCGACACTCTATTCCTCCCTCTACGCCTCTGTTGGCAGCTCGTCAACGATAGGCTAGTGGGCACGGTAGGAACTACTACCAACAAACCTATAATGAAACATGGCAGCTAATATGGGCCTTTTGTACATGGAGTGTCGGGGATATTATGGTTTTGCCGGCGCCAGATATCCTTTGCATGATAACTATGTGATCATTTTTAACTCTTATACCTGTTCAGGTCTCCGAGAGGTCGATCGGTGCGAAAACACAATATCTCAGACACTCCAATCGGGGATATAGTCCTAGCTGTCGCTTCTGATGGCATAGGCCTTGTTAGTTCTACCTTTTTTCTATTTTGTAGTTATTTACTTATGTGTCTGTTTCCTGTTCATTGGGACATCTAATATGACTTGTCCCTTTGCTTCACCTACTCCCTGTTTATCTTTGCTTTGTTTATCTTTTCAAATATTTAAGGAAATATTTAAGGTTTCTACATTTATTAAGGTCTGATTGTATACATTTCTGTTTAAAGATGAGTCAAACATGGAAGAGGATGGCTAGAAACAGCTTCTTTATTTGTTTGTCTTTTATTTTCTTCAAACATTTTAAAATTTTACAAGGCGTAGCTTAAAATTGTTAATTTCCTGCACTGGATAATGATGCAGGAGTAAAGTGTTCACCAACCAGCATTAGAGTGTGACACTAAAGATTTTCCTCCAGCAATAAAGGAAGAAACAGCCAAACTTTGCAGAGTTGTACTTTGTGATACGGACCATTGGAGCTATTACACATTTTATTGCTTCATTGTTTCTTTGAAGCGGTTTAATGACCCCAACAGGAGAGTCAGGGCCGCCACCGTGGATAAATAAGCATTCCTTTGCATCCTCTCTTTGGTGTTTTATTAAAATGAGATTTGAATTTATTTAAATTATTTAATTAAATTTAGCTATTTATTACTATTATCAGTGAGGAAGAGTAAAGTGGGATATGTTATTGGTGTGTAGGGATTTGGTTTAAGCATTCACTTGATACCACTGGATAATTATAAGGTTTATGTGTAGAAAGTAAAATCTTTAATCCTAAATTTAACCTTAGTTGAATATTTCGAGACTCTCGAGTCACCTCCAAACAAATACCTTTTAAAATAAGTTCAGAGAGCTAGACTTAAGATTTTCTAAATAAAATGCAGTGACAGATCAGTGAAAAGTGTGTTATAACCACTGTGGCGCCATCTGGAACACATCATAAACAAGCTGAAGTAACTGAATAAACAAGTATGCAGTCTCCTGTCGTCCTAAAAACATACCTTTAATTAATAATATGATAATAAATAAATAATATTATTAATAAAACTCCATGAATGTTTTTCACACTGTCGGATATTAATGTGGAAAAGTATGTGTACTGGAATAGCACAACTTCAGATCTTTAAATGGATGTTATGTTTATTTTTTTTCTTATTACACAGCAGTTACAGTTTCATCTTTTTTTATTTGTTTTGTTTGATTTAATTTAAGTTACCATAGTGAGTTTCTGCCTATTGTTTCATTGTATTCAATGTTTTTTTTTATCTCCTTCTGGATATATTTGACAAACATTTTTTGTCAAATGGCATTGCAGGTAGCCATGGCTGTGGCTATTCTCATTAGAACCTTTAATAAAGTACAGTTTATTTTACTCCAGCTGGAAATATAATCTTTCCCATATGTTCTTTAAATCTCCCACGCTTTCCTAGCAGAGAAACAACATCCCATGATACTTGAGGAAGAACCTGTCTTATAGATGTGAGCCAAAGTAATCCAGATGCTTAGTTGATAAATACGAGGAGAGTGTGTATCATTCACAATATAAGTTTTTTTTATTTAGACAAAAATAATTTTTTCAGTTTTAATAGAAAAATATGTTTCAAATACAGAAGATGACACCCAACCTTTTGTAATTTCTGTGTACACTGAAAGAAAACGTACAAAAAATGGTTAAAAACATGTAAAAAGACAGGTCAGCTTTAACTCCACATGTTTTTCTTACAAATATCACAAACCCTTAAAAGAGTCAGATCCCCTCATATCTCCCAGTTAACCAAATCTGCCTGAGGAAGCACTGCTGTTGAAGGGGGTCAAAAACCATTAAAAGTATTAAATTTGCTTTTAATTATTTGTCAAAACATTTACATTGCTTCCTCCATTTTCATCTTCCACTAAAATGAAGTGTTTAGTAATCCAGTACGTCTCATCCGTCTTAAATGCAAAAAAGTGTTTTCATTACAGTTTTACTGTATATACTTCTACATGGACACATCTGATAAACAACCTCATGAGAATGTAATACTTTTGTAGTTATGTTTAAGGGGTTTTTTTTCTAAATGTAGATTTTTTTCATTACCACTTTTTATTGCAATTTTTAGGTTGTGCACATTTGCAAGTGACCTTGTACTTTACTTGGCTTCATCAACAAGGAAGTTCTTTCCCTTTTAGCACATAAACACATTATTATAATAAGTATTCGTACTTTGAAGAGACAGTATTTCGACTTTATTCTTGTCATTTCAACTTTATTCTTGAAACTGTATTTCCTCTTTATTCTCGTATTTTTTACGTTATTCTCGTCATTCCAACTTTATTCTCGAAGTGAGGAAGAAAGAAAAAAAAATCCTCCACACTTTTTTTCAGGGTGGCCCTAATACTCCGTCATAAAATTCAGATTTAAAAATGTAACAATTTTTTAACTGAACAAGACATCACATCTTAAGCTTGAATTTATCGACTTTGTGTTGGAAGTTACAAGTATGTGGTTGTTGCAACTGCAGCTGAGCACTAAAGGTCCCTGCTATGGTTTGTCTTTGAGATTGACTCTTCAAGAAGCCCTGCCCCCAATGGTTACTGTGGTTATGTCTCGCGATCTTTCTACTCCACAAATTTTCCCCCAGCAAAAAAAAGATGAATTTCTCGGCAACTTCCCTTAAACATATTTTGAAGGAAATCAAATTTCTGGAGTAATAGTTGGGAAATATCAGAGAAAAGTCGACAGAAAGGACTGTAATATTTTGAAAAACATGTTCACAACATTTGTCGGCAAAGCAATGTAGACAAAGACGTCAAAACCAATGCAAAGGTTCACTGTTCATATTGCCGGACTTAGTCATACAACACCTTGACTTACCATCTTCAGAACAAATTTATGAAAGAATGACAATGTTTTTTCGTTTTTTAAGGTAAGTCAATATATCATTTTGTTTTAAGCTAGCTTTAATGTGTAACTTCCTGCAGATGTCTATTTGTTATGTTTTAATCCATTGCTAAATGTTTGGCAACCAACGTTACTTACTAATGTTTATCTGGTATATTTGTTTAGCTAAGAAGTACACAACTACCTTACACAATGTTAAACAATCAATTAATATTCTACTAGCCTTGGAGCTAACAACTATGTGCTTGCTGGTGTTAGCATCTTACACAGAACAACCATTGTAGCTTTTTATCTTTAATGCATTCAGCTGCTAGTGAGTTCTTCCACACTATTGGAGTCATTTGGCATCAGTCCTGCTGTGTTTTGTGAATATCAAAAAATAAATCACGTACCGCTTTGGCATTTTGTGCAGGAATAGAAGCCTTGCCAGACCCTTCTCTCTTACTGGTACTGCTGTATCAATGGTTAGTGGTCGTCCTAGGGGCGGACTTAGCAAGGGCTCATTTAGATTGAAGCTTTGCGAATTTTCATCTGCTCATTTTCAAAAAATAGTTTAAACAAAACACAAAAAAACACTCAACTAAATACAAATGTTCAGACTAACAGACTACTTGAGGGCAACCTTTTATGTAAAAACTATCAGGAAGGCCCAAGAGGCCAACCTGACAAGCTGGTACTGCATACACGTAAAGATGGAAATATTATTTCTCCTCTTGGCGGCATGCTGGACGTCTGCACTCAGTTCACTTAAATTTGTTTTATTTCTACAGAGCCACATCAAATATGGCTTCTGTTAACTGAGTGTATCCCCACATGAGCACTTCAGTCACTCCATAAAAAGTGAAACATCACCTATCAAACCTGAATGGTCCTGACAGTGTGTCAGAATTTCCACCAGTCAGTCATAATTACATGTCTCACTGAAAGTCCTCTAACACCTGAGTTTTTGCCTCCTCGACAACCAAGCTGGGCTCTGGTTTCACTCTGTCACCTGCCTCAAGCTAGCACATCTAGGTTGGACTTCTTCAGCTTGACAGCTCCTTTCACCTCAGATGTCCATGAGCCAAGATCCAATGTTGCCATGACAATAAACACCAGCATCCTTACAGTCACAGAAAGACAACTGTTTTGTAATCTTACATATTTGTTTACAACCTGATTTCTGAAGATATCAGGATGTTGTGTTTAATGTAAATAAAAGCATGACTCAGCGATTTTCTAACTCCAGTAAACTCTGATTTTGTTCAGTAGCAGATAAAAAACGTACCTGAGGCCTGTATTACGAACCTCGATTTTCCCTTAACAAGATAACCTCAGGAATACTTCTGGATTTTTCTGTACTACGAAGCTGGCTTTCTTTTAATTGAGCTGTATCATCGCAGCAACAGATGCGGAGCAGGTTAGGTTCTCGATAACAGATCAGCGAGTAAAAAAACACCACCTTCTGAACAACCAGATCTCAGGAAAAATGTCCTGCCCATTTTTAGAGGATCTTGTCTATGTTGTTGCTCTCATAGTAATAGAAACTGTTAAGAGTGAGTCTTCCAGGACAGATACAGTGAATGGATCCAACCAGTTAGACTTTACAGATGGCATGCTGTACCAAAGGTCAAGGTTTTCAACAGATGGGATGAGATACATATGTCAGCTGTTGGAGCTTCTGTAGCTAATGTGACCCAACGTAATGGGCGCTAACTGTCCCGCAGACAGTGTGTATCGCATTGAGGTTTCATCCACACAACAGATACAGTATTAAAGCCTTGTTGCTCTGAATTCTGTTTTATATTTGTTCTTTACTTGCTCCCAAACCCTTTTAGCTCCACTTGGAGTGCATCTGAACAGAAGGTTTATGAGGTGGTTGTTTCTACACGTGATATAAATACAGTACCTAGTTATGGAACCAATATCGGTGCATTAATGGTGGCATTGATAAATGTAACACGCCCACATGGGAGCGGATCATTTAAAGAACTGGGAAATATGACGTAGAAAAAGTATTCTCTAAATGTTTGTACTGTAACACAGTGATCTGAGTGCTGCAAGTTTATATTGTTCCATTAATTAATATTGAATGATCTAATGAACTTCCGCATTAATGGAGTTGCTGTTTTCTGCCAGCAACAGTGCTTTTGCTGCAGCTACAGTGTTACTTTTACCTATATTTAGCTTATATTTTTTAAATTCTTCGTATTTGTGGAGAATGATAGTCTGCTCCTCCATTGTAAAATACACTGCTCTGTGTTTGTCCATGTTTGCGATTGATCAGAACCTCCGAGCACCACCTGTTTCGTGTGAACGCGCATTTATCTTACGCAGATGCTTCTGGGTTGAGTTAGCAAGTTGATAACCAGCTTCGTAGTACAACATACCCCAGTTACTCAATGTTTGGCTGAGTCAATCCAGAGAACGGAGATAAGTGCGAGCTGAGTTAATCACAATTCGTAGTACAGGCCTCTAGTGTTGAAGCTGAGTGATGTTGTGATGGATGCAGGATGTGGTTCAGCATCGCCTTGCTGGAATCTGCAAGGATCCCTGAAAGAAAATTTTGCGTGGGAGCAGATACACTGTGGATTTTAGGTTGATGTGTTCACAGACAGATTTCTGGAAGTCTTCCTGAATCCATGCAGTCATGGATTCAGGAAGACCCCCCCCCCAACCCTAACTTGGACCCCTAGAAATGATTTTCTGCCTCATTAGTACCAGGCTCTAGTCGCCAAAAGGACTACTGGTCCCAACAAGGTCAGTGATTATGCCAAAAGCGGTTTTAATGAGGTCACAATGACATGAATGAACACACATATACAGGAGCCTGAATGTGGATGCTCTGGACATATCCTTGACAGAACCTTTTCCTTAATGGCCACATTTTTAAGTCTCAAACTGTGATAAGTGAATTTTAATTAAAATGGTATTGAGAATTGTAATAACTTATGTTAATGCCTGCTAATGATTTTTCTCCTCAGTGGAAGAAAATTAGAGAACCCACAGTGGTACATTCACCAGAGGATAAAGAAGAAAACTGAATCCAGACTAAACAAATTGGCTCATTTCTGGTCATATTTACACCAAAAATTTATTTTATTTTTTCTCTGTTTTATCGTTAACTTTTTCTTTGTTTATTTTAAACCCACTTTAAATGCTTAATTACTGCTCTTTATGTTTGATGTGTGGGAAATAATTAAGTGTAATTAAGTATTTAGCTGGTGTAAGTCTACATTTTGTGTGTGTGTGTGTGTGTGTGTGTGTCGGGGTTAATTTATGAATGTGTGCTTGAACCAGGAAAACTAAGCAACAGATTGAGGTGATTTCCAGCCAGCTGGTCTGGCTGTTTCCATATCTGTCATCAGTGCCAACACACACACACACACACCTTCACAGCCTCACACCTACTTTCACACATACCATCAAGCCAATCACATCTTCCTGAGGAAATTTCTGGGCCAATCATCAAGCCAGCTCTCTGTCATCTCCTCCAGCTGTGGCTGTGCTTAATGATGCTCACCATCTCTGTAAATAAAGACATATGTTTGTTGGCTGAGGGGAAGCTGGTTTGATGTGTGGTGTGTAATATCTGATTTACTCTGAAACTGTGATGATGAACTGTGTTGCCACATTTTGTTGACTCTTACAGATTAGACTTGTGTCAAGCTGGTAAAACTGGAATCCTGAATGTATGGACTGATACATTCAGTTGTAGAATCTTTTACCCTTTTGTTATAACAAACTTAAATCTATTAAGCATCTTTTTATCACATCCCTGAAAGCAGCGTGTCGGGGATGTTCTGGTTTCATCACGACTGCTGCCTATGCCAGATATCCTTCGTGTGATAACTCGAACAAGTTTCACAATTGGATTTTGATACTTGGTATGCCTGTTTAGGTCCCCAAGGAGATGATCTGACTCGAATTTCACCATTTTGGAATTTATGGTTTCCCCACTAGGTGGCGCTTTATGCACGAAAAAACATATTTTTTATTATATCTCTGGAGTTATTTCTTTCATTGACCTGAAATCAAGTGCAAATTAAAGGTCGTGACCTCAGGATGCATCCTATCCTGCAGTGGTGGGGCTGACTAGTTTCGGGATCTTATTGGGGGGTCTATATTTAAAGGTTGTATATTATGCTATTTGCCATCTTATAGTCTATCCTATGCACATCTATGATAATATTTTGCAACATGCACCAAACTATAGTTCTCTTTCAACATTTTTTTT
>JBAMHX010065464.1:0-16358 GCA_037177515.1 Pseudomugil tenellus
AACAAACACTAAGAAATTACAAAAAGAAAAAATCTAAGCAGAATTCTAATCAGTGTTTTATGTATAAAGTATATAACCGTCTGTTTCTGTTTGTGTCTGGAACATTGGTCCATTAAGCAGAGACCGACTAGAAAAGCTCTACATGCACACATTTTGAATCTGATAACAAAGGTTGACGGTTGCATTAATTATTCTTTATATTTCTCTCAGAAATCATGCATATATTTTCTAAGCTCTTGCTGTTATGCTTATACCTCAACAGTGTCACATCATTCTGCAGATGAATGTGGCTACCAGTCTAGTTTAACTCAGAAACAGAGATGAGGAAAAACAAAGTTTCCCTCTCTAAGTTTTACTTCAGCTGTTGCTTTCTTACTTGAACACTTACTGATTTCTACTTGTGGAGACAAATCAGCTCATCTGCCATGTACACAAGCTTTTGATAATGAAAACACCTAATAGTTAGCATGCTGATTATCCGTGGGGGGGAGAGAAGACTTGCTTGGTGTTTATAACCTTGGCAAATCAAAGGGAAACCTTTATGACCTCACATGTTTGGTCTTCTACATGCACACTTTCCAAGACTGCGCACACACACACATGCAAGCACAAGCACTTGGTGTCCTTACCGTAACTATGCAGATGGAGAAAGAGCAACTGGTTTGCAAGCAACACCCTAATTTAAATTCCTACATTCACCCTCTGCGTTTTGCTAATAGTTCCATTTACAGTAATTTGTTCTGCTTCAGGCAATGACTCATAACAAAGGCATTTAGATGTAAAACAAATGTACGACAAACGTGCATGCAGAGCGTTTTCCCCTCCTTTCCTTAATTCTTTGCAAATTTTACCTCCTTCCTTACACTTTTCTCAGCTCTACCTTTCCTCATCTATCAATGTTACAGCTTTTGGCTGCAGAAAATGTAGAATTATGACTTGTCACTGTTTTTAAGTGCCTGAGTATAAAATGAGCGCAGAGAAACCATAAGATGTTGAAGGAGGCAGACAGGGGCATGCTCTGCTCAGCCAGCCATTTACTTCCCGGCACAGCGGTATCATGATACAGAGCACGCTTGGGGCACATGACATCAAAACTACCCTGCAGATATTTATGAGGAATATATTATTTTTCATTATGCACGCATTAAGTCATCAGTTGAAATCTTAGACTGGCGCTTGTTCATTTGCTCACTTTTTTTGTCCTTAGTGTGGTTCCACCCTGGAGCCTGAAAACATTTGCAAGAACTCCTGTTTTTGGTTTACAGTTTTATTTGGCCATTACCACAGTGACTTGGAAGTTGTTCACTTTGGAGCGCTTAAACTCCAGTGCTGCCTTGACTGGTGTAGACATATAACATATTGCAGCTCAGCCCCTGGGGGAGGAGGGAGAGTTACTGCAACAAAATCTGCATGATCAATAGTGAATGTTGTTAAAGATATTTTCACTTCTTTGTTGCTCATTAGCCTTCTGGTTCCTATAAGACACCCCAGCACCTCCATAGACAAACTGCTGAATCCTAGCAGCACAGCTCTACACAGTTCAGTGAGGTCTGCAGTGAGCTCTACATTTAGGAAAACAAACAGCCACTCAACACACTTTTGAGGATCATATTAGCTATGTTTACAAGAAGAAACATTTCTTCTTTATGTTTACATGGAAGCAAGATGAAGTAATGCAAGTTGTTTACTCCATGGAAAGATTTAATACGATCGTAATGCATCTGACATGCGTTTGTTTACTAATTTAGAAGAGAAAAAAGACAAATAGGACTTTGCCAAATTTTAATAAAACATGAACAATTTGTGATAATTGATAGATGATAGTTTCAAGCTGAGAAGTGGCTGTTCTGTGTAGCGTTTGCATGTTCTCCTCGTATTAGTGTGGGTTCTCTATGGGTACTTAGTCTTCCTCCCACCATCCAGTCATGGATGTTAGGTTGATTGGTCACTGACTGGCGTCCTGTTCAGAGTGTACCCTGCCTCTCGCCCGATGACTGCTGGGATAGGCTCCAAGCTGCACGCGACCCGGAACAGAATGAAGCAGTTAAGAAAATGGATGGCTGGATAGTTTAAAGCCTTTTGATAATTAGGCTGCTCAAAAATCCTTAATCCTCTTTAAGAGTTACGAAACATGTCCACCTTTCCTGAAAACCATGATGCCACCAAAGCGCTTATAGTTCATTCATGCACAGAAACGATATCAGAATGAATGTATACATACTAATGTGACTGGATTGGGGAGAGTTTAAAAGATAGGGATATTCAATATTTGCTTTTTTTTTTACCAATAATCCATAAATTATGTCCAACTCTTATTTTCCGATATCGATATCAATCCATACAGACATATTTTGACATTTATTCCAACTCGACAGTCAAGACAACTGGCCATGAAGCTAATGAATTCATCAACAGAAAGGTTTTGCTTGAAGACGCATTTCAGGACTTTCCAACCTCAACGCTGCATTCTTCGCTGGTTTGTTGCCAAAGTGATATTTTCTACCCAGTAGCATTCTGAGCATGAGAAGCCATACTTTAGAATGTTTTATGTGTTGAAGTTATGTGACATTACGGCAAATTTAACTTTATGTACCGCGTCCCATACTAGCAAGTGGTTTAAATGTGCACCGTGGTCAATTGATAAAAAAAAATGCAAAGGGTCAATATCAGAAAAAAAAGGAGAAAATCAAGAGATAAAGAGACAATAAGGGATAAAACAAGAGTCGAGTCAGAGCTAGCAGTACAGTATGCGAGAAAAATGCTGAATTAACCATCAATATGAGGCTGCATCACTAAGAAAATGTTTTGTAATTGTTCTTTAATAGAGGAAATCTGAAACATGACAACTCTCCCACCTGCTATTGTTACCCTGTTATTCTAAGGCTTATAAGGGGTAAACTATAAATAATATACTCTTAATGATCTTTCAGTGGAGACTGAAACATCAGTGATTCTAACGTTACTTAACTGAAACATACAACTACGTTAATCAGAACTAAAAAAAAAAAAAAAAAAAAAAAAAAAAACAGACATCTTCTGTCAAATCTGCAATAAATTCATACCATGTAAAATACAAAGTTCCGTATACAGAGTTAACGGCTGCTCTGAAAGCAATGAAACCTTCCTGTCACACACAAACATGTCAGAAAAAAAGTAACCAACATGTGGGTGTGAGTGAGTCATTGTTTGCTTTGTTCACCGTCTGTCCGTGCATCCTCTTTTTGATTGTGGACCCCCAGGAGTGCACACTCACTTTCCCAAAAAAAGAACAATAATCTTGGATCACTTGTTTCCCACATTTTTATATTTATGCTGTCACATCCAGGTTCTTCGAGTGGGAGTAACTATTTACATGTTGCCTCAATGTAAATTTGGTTCGTCTTCTTCTCTATTTTTATGACTAAAACAAATGTAGCTTATGTACTTTTCAAATAGCAAATATCACCTTTTGTGTGCTTTTTAAAAATAGTTTAGTATAATTTTAATGGTAAAAAACTGCTAATAACACAGTAGGTGTTGCTTAAACACAGCCCGTCAGGACCAGTCGGTGTGGGAGGGAAAGCAGGTTCTAATCCTCCTTTAAATTTTGGGGATCTGTCAACAAAAGCAGAATTTCATTTTAATTTAGACTGAAATAAAACCAATTTATGCTTGCCTTAAAATATGTTCTCTTTCAGCAACTCTGAAAGCTGTGCTTGAGATACAAATGCTGGAGGAGATGCGTCAAGATCTAAATGTTTGTAGCAGAGAAAATGTTCACTTAAATTTTTCCAGAGTCTCTTTTCTCATGCATTGCTCAGTGAAGATGTTTCATGATTTAATGGGCCACAGTGCCTGTGTGGTTTGCCACCATGAGGGTATGCTTCTGGAAATTCCTCATAAATTTTTCTGACTCTTACTGTTGGCTGTAAATTCATATGTATAGATAGAATGACATTAACATCAGATAGGCGGAGGCCCTGCCATTCACCATATTTTATTCTACTGCAAGACATCTTGCATACCAGCCTAACATTGTTTTCATGAATTCCCATGTGTGTCTCTTTTAGACCCCATATACACTCACATAATGGAAAGGCAGCACCAGCTTAATAAAAGTATTGGTTAGAGGAGCTAGTTGTGATTCACTTTGCTGGGTTACCATTTACATGGGTGTTAACCTGCCATTTCTTTAATTCTAAATGAAAACATGAATGAGCAGTTATTTACCTTAATTAGCTAAGTGTTAAAGCAAGAGGTGTTGTAGATAACAGACTTGCTGCTAGGAAACTAATCCCTACTATATTTAAACGGTTAGCACACAGCTTTAAAGCTTTTCCAGTGATGTTGAATATCACCTAAATAATTCATTTATTTTCAAAGTATTGAAGGTAAAAGTTTTTTCTGCTTTTGATGTCTGAATTTGGATCTTTCTGACTACAAAATATATTCAAATAATTTTTGCTTTAGGATTCTTTAAAATCCTAAATGATGACATCCTTACTGGCATCAACATAAACATATCTGTATAAGGGAGGGGGGAAAGGATAAGCAAGGAGAACATAAAACCACTGAAGGAATTATTTTCACTTCTTATAATGTTCTTACATTAAATCCAGTTTGAGTAAAAGGATTTGTTTGCCATTGTTGACATTATACATCATTTTGCTGAGCTTGTGTGGCGAGGACTTTGTTTTAGCTGATTGTTTTAGTTCCCCTTTTTTGGTGGGCCAATCATAAATTACACTACTGGAAGTCTTTGAACTGGTTCATATGACTCACAAAACAGAAGATACAATTATTGGTAATACTGTATGATACGGTACGCAAAATTTCCGTAGGACTTGCATAGGTACTGTGGAGTTACTAAGGAGTTAACGGTCCACCGAAATTTCATAGTTAGGAACTAATCAGGAACTAATGGACCAGTAGATGAACCCACATGCACCATACAGTACTGTCTTCTTCTACTTACCCGGGGTCGCATCACGGGGGCAACAACCTAAGGAGGGAAGCCCACATCTGCCAGCTCATCGGGAGGGATCCTGACAAACCCACACGGCCAGCTTAATAGTGGTCTACTGGTCAGTTATCAGGAAAATGACAGAAATTCTCCAGGTGAATTCTGGATTTACTTTGAACTAGTGGGCAAACAGCTTGCTGTTGTCACAAACCTGTTTCATAGCAATTCATTAATTTTCCACATCACTTCATCTGATTCAGGGTTGCGGGGAAACTGGAACTAATACCAGCAATCGTCAGGGGGGAAGCAGCGTATGTAACTCCTTAGTAACTCCTGAGTAAGCACGCAAGTAACTACGCAAATTTTGTGTACCATATTTGAAAGTGTTAGCCAATTATTGCATATATTGTAAAAAAAATCAAAAGCTTCTTTATAGTTAGGAATATGAATATATTGGAACTAGTGGTGTGTCTTGATACCTAAATACCAAAAGATCTGACACAAAACATTTTTATTTTTCATGAATTCTCATATTAAATTAAAGAGGACAAGGTCGGGTGCTGCTATTCAGCAAGCAGATGTCCTCGGAGTCCTTCTGTGTTGCACGTAGGTACTATTCAGGTAGAAACGTGGGAAATGTGAAGCACTATAATGAACCTTTCTATAAAGTAACCATACTGAATCAGTTCCATTCCTGGATTTTGGTAAATCATTAGTTACAACAGCACATCGTTGATGCTCCTCATGTCCTAATCCTGATGTTCTCTGTTATATACACTCTATGGTTGAGACCCATGATAACAGCAGCATGTCCAATTTGTTTCATGTACTGGTAAAACCAGTTCATAGTAACATGCTGATGTCCTGATCTATACCTGCAATGACTAATGTGCAATGACTAATGCTTCTCCACACTGACCTAGTCCACCCGGCCTTACACCAGTCCACCCGGCCTCAGAGCGTTTCCATTACGATTTGTCGGACTGTACCAGTACACCCTTTGGACCTACTTTGTGGTCGAGCCAGGCCTGTCGGGCCATGCGGGTAGCATGAGGTCTGCAGGCTGATTGGCTTGCAGCGAATGATGTCACTACACAGCGATGTACACTGTAATGGTTACTGCCTCTCCAGGTCGTCTTGTCTTGCCCGACGACAATGTCTCCTGATTTGTGCCGTAAGTTTATTACTCATTATAAACCATAACCCGAGCAGGTCTCTGTCTTCTGTGGTATCTCTGTTAACCTTTTTTTTTTTTTTAAATTAGTTTATTATACAAATCAAACAATACAGTAAATCTCGGAGAATGTGTTGTTTTGTTGCGTCGTGTCGCTATCAGATGACATTGGTAAATTTCTAGAAAAAATGTGCCTCCCACAATAGAGCGTCTGGACTGAAACTGGATTTGCAATGGAAAAGCATTCCAGCAGAATAGAGCGCTGGTGGAGTACGGCAGACTAACCGACAATGGAAAAACCCCTGAAGCTGCAGGGATACTGATACATTCTTTTATCACCTGTAGGATTGACTAAAGTACTTCTCTTCTTTCTAGTTTTTAGACTTGTTAAAGATGGCGAGCCTGTCAAAGACGAAGGAGTTTGGGATTGGATTGAAAGATATTAAAGATTTATTAAAATGATAAGAACAAAGGGCAAAATCCAAAGTTGCAACAATGGAGAAGGTTGGACACAGATCTGTTCAGGTCAGAAGTCTGTAAGCTTCTGACTGTGTACCAAAGAGACATGAGTTTACAGCTGGCACATTACTAGAGACATAACATCTATGAAATGATATTCTTGTTTGTTTGATCATAGTGTTACCAGATAGAACTGTACCAGACACAAGGATGTATTACATACATTGTACGCCATAACAATATGGAACCAGAAAATTCCACAACAGACTTGAAACCAAGTGTAGTTTTTACAGAACTCGGCTGCTCGTCTCTGTACACTTCCTGTACAGAGACGAGCTTCAAGTTGATTTTAAAGTACTTTTATTGTTTTTTAAAGCTTTAAAAGTTCTTAGCCATAAATATTTATCAGACTTACCTTTAGCTTTATGATTTAGCAGGTTAATGGCTGGTCTTTTATGTATTCCTACAGTAAGGACCAGAACGTATGAACATCTTTTAGCTTTTATGGAACAGCCTGCCGGATGACCTGAGGACTGCTGGGAGTGTTGATGTTTTTAACATTTTAAGACTTTTCTCTTTAGGAAAGCTTTTAATTGATTATTATTTTAAACCACAATTTCATAATCTTATCCTATACCTTGAATTTCCCTATGGGGATTATTAAAGTATTTATTATTATTATTATTATTGTTGTTGTAGAATACCGTTATTCCTGTCAAGGATGAGGACACTGGTTTCTTTAGATTGAGAAGAATATAAATTTAATAATAAAGATAAAAGAAGTGGAACATACATTAAACATTGAAACATGAAGGGACAAAACATTAAGACATACAGACATGATACAAGGTCATAACCCGGGGAGCTTTGTTTAAAGACTTTGGTCACGTGCGTCAATCTGTTCCCTGATGGAAGGACGCCGGCCTTGCTTCGGCGAAAACAACAAGACCAAGGTCTTACCAGATGGTTTACTAAAGGTCAGAATGATGTCAGTTTAGGAGCCTTATGGTCGGACCTTTCAGCTAGGCATTAAGAGCAAGGTAATTAAGCGAATCCACGAAATTCCTCTACAATTATTATTATTATTATTATTATTATTATTATTATTATTATTGTTATTATTAATTGTGTTTTTGCATTTTTGTATTTTATTTTGTTTTATATAATTTTATTTATTTATTTTATTTCAGTTTCTATAATCTTTGTCCAGTCTATTATATTTTCTGATGTTTCCTGATGATGAGGGTTAGGACAGCACTCTGAAACATTGGTTTATGTACATGTGTTTTTATGGGCGTGTGTGTGTTGTGTTTGTGTGGGTCTGTTTATATTTAAATTTGTTTAAATAAATATGTTTATGCATGTTTTCCATGTAACACATTTTGAATTGCATTCTGTGTGTGATAAAGTGCTCAAACAAATTTTAATGTATGATTTCCTTATTAATCAATGTTTGGAATTTTAGATGATCTTTCATGATATTCACCCTTCAGTTTATAGTATTTTCGAGGCTTTTTCATTTAAATGTGTAGTGCTTCTTTTATTTTTGATAAAGTTTAAGCTAAAAAAAATGAATCCAATGTTTATTTGTTTTGTTTTATATGAGGAAGAGAACACAATATGTGTGACAAATGGCACAACAGGAAAACACATCTTTCACACAACACAAAGAGAAATGATGATGATCATCAGCTGTTATTATTCTTCTCTGGATGCTATCAATCCTTGTTTTCTATCACATGGGAGCTCATAGAAAATGTCAAACGGTTACTTCACTGTTCATCAACATGAACCCTTTTATGACACAAGGTTGTCATTTCTAAGCGCTTGTACAGAGGCACACATGCACGCGTTGCCCTCCGTGGAAATGGCTGCATTTGCTATGTTTTACTTTGTGTAAATTAGCTCTTTGTCAGCTGAAACCTGCACTCCATCAAAAAGTGACCTTTTCAAATATCCAATGTCTGTCAAAACTGAAATATGTGGGCGCATAGTTTAATTCTGACTAGCAGCCAACAACACTGATTTATTTATCACCTCCATATTTGCAATCCAGACAGTACACAGGAAATCGACTCAAAGCCAACTGTCTGATTCTGCCATCCTTGCAGAACATTTTCCACCTTCTGCTAAGAAACACGGGGTGACACATCAAACCCCTTCCCACACAAATTCAGTCTCCTTTTCATAATCCCTTTTTTTTTCCTCTCTCTGCTGTCTCCCTCGTTGTCACTTGCTGTCTTCTTCCTCCCCTGTACTTTTGAACTTTCCCCACCTTTTAATCCTATTTCCCAAAATGGCCCTGTTTCTCCAGCCAGTTTGTTCGGGCTACAGCAGCAGCAGAATTAAGACTGTTTGCTTTTCAGCCAAATCTAAATGAACAGAGGGGGAAGACAGAAGTTAAAAGAGAGAAAGACAAATAGATGGAGAGAGATATAGATATCCATTAACCAGATTTAAAATCTTTGCTTTATGACCACACAAAAATTTTTTCCTTTTGTTCTTTAGTCCTGTTCCTCTTTTATCCTATTTTATTTCATTTGCTTCGTTTCCCCTGTCCTATAGTCAGAAATCTATTGATTGCTAATTTGTCTTAAAAAGTAGCAATACAAATTGTTGATTTGTGTTTTGGAAGAGGGTATGTATTTTATAGCTGCAACTAATGATTATTTTGGTGTCGATGAGTCACCGATTATTTCGTCGACTAGTCAAACGGTTTCGAATGTTTTGATCTTATTCTTTTCGCCGCTTCAGTCTTACTTTCCACCATTGTTTGTGTCTTCTTTTTCATCAAAAAGCTTCTTTTTCTTCAAAGTTTACTGGCGGTTGGGCACTAACAGAAAGTGCATTACCACTACTTAGTGTCCGCCCAAATAACCCTGGTTATAAGAAAAATGTGGTAAATGTGTGCGCATAAGACACATCAACTATAAAAACGAACGTCGACAAATTTTATTAATCGACTTTGTCAATGATGTTGACTAATTGTTGCAGCCTAGTAGTTCAACCGTGTTGTACTTGCACGTGTATGATAACTGTTTACACACATGAATAGGAGTATCTTAGTCTAAATTGGGAGGTTATAGCTCATGAGGTGAGAGCAGTTGTCTGCTAACCTGAAGTTTGGCAGTTCAATTCCAGGCTTCCCCTGGCTACATACTGAAGTGTCCTTGGACAAAAGATGTAAGTCCCTTTGGATAAAAGCGTCTGCTAAATGAATTTAATTTAAATTGTGTTGTGTAATCATCTAAATTCTAACTTCTTAAGATGTGTCTCAGACAGAGGCTACTTTGCTTCTTTTCCTGTGTTCTTAAACCTGGTCAAAGTTAACCCAAACACATAAAACTCAGGCCTTTACAAACACGGGTACTTTATTACCTGCCTGGATCTGGGAACAATGTGATTTCATATTTTTTCTGTTAATGCTCTATGGGGTGTGAGAGATGGAGGCAAGATTTGGTGCAATGGATGAAACAGAGGTTGCGGGAACAGATGTGTGTGTGTGTGTGTGTGTGTGTGTGTGTGTGTGTGTGTTTGTGTGTGTGTGTAAGAGAGAGAGACTACTTACCTTGCATCAGGCTCGTGGGAAATCTAAGCAGGCAATATCCAAACCAAGGCGATCTGCTCCTGCCACCTTAGCCCCACACAATTACAATACTATCTGACAAAG
This sequence comes from Pseudomugil tenellus, assembly GCA_037177515.1. Classification (NCBI taxonomy): domain Eukaryota; kingdom Metazoa; phylum Chordata; class Actinopteri; order Atheriniformes; family Pseudomugilidae; genus Pseudomugil; species Pseudomugil tenellus. The sequence goes on from JBAMHX010065464.1 coordinate 10,246, forward strand.
ATATTGAGCGCAGATCCCTTGCTATTTCTGTGGCTGCTTGTGCCTGGGTAGAAGCAGATTTGATATAAAGCACAAAAAAGGAGGCTTTAACGCTGACTTATTGGGAAGGAAAGCAGAGCAGGCAAACATGGCTTGAATGTGTTTACTCCCTGGAGCCCGGGAGGGACAATGCAGAGGGCAAGGGAGGTGCTTATCATCCTGTCTGACCTTTACCTCTACACCTGCTCTGAAAGGCTCACAGGTGACTCTACCAGAAAGTGTAACCTCCACGCATGTGGGCTGGATTAGGAGAAAGAGAAAAGGATGCAGACTAAACACCATCTTGTCATGCGATGAGAAACACAAGTTGAAGAAAGGTTCAGGTCTTTTATCTTACAAAGTCATGACGGATTTCTTTTGCAGATGTGGTGTCTAGGGGTGGTGTTGTGAACTCTTTCGGGAAATTTTCAAACACTCAACTACTTTAGTGCACCTTAAGGCTTTTAGTACCATACATAGAAGGCGGTATGAGGATGAATCAGGATCATGAGGCAATGGGGAGAATACCTGCAGAATTTAGTTGGTGTCAGTGTTCTCTAGCAGAGAGCACGAATGAAAAGCTCTGTAAGGAAATTTAATCTTTTTTAAGTAAATGCTATTTATCTGCAACCCTCCTTGCTTGTCTGTAGATATTTGCAAAATATGTTATCCTGCTTTTTCTGATTTTTAAACAGTGTTTTTAAACTGTGAAAACAGCCATTTCTTCCAGTGTTATCTACTCTTTTAGCATTATTCTCAATTTAATGAACATTTACAATAATCCACTATAATAAAGACTCATATTCTCCTGGGGCCTCATTTATAAAACTTTGCATAAAATCTCTACTAGAATTGTACTTTGGGAAAAAAATGAGTTCATACGCCAAAGTAAAAGTCATTTAAATTAACATTGTGTATGCACAAATTAACGCCATTTCCTTTTATACATCACAACCTTGCTGAAAAGGTTGCTCAGGTGAATTTGGTTCACGTTCCCGCCCACACATACTTTCTACCATACATGGTCAATACAAGCATCTTGTAAATATGTCAGGATATGAATCAATAAGTACCTGGGGCATTGTACGGTGAATCATGGCATCTGACATGGTGCGTAAACATAACTTTTCAGAGACTGAAATCGAGGTGCACGTTAGTGAGGTGGAGAGACAGAAGGCGATCTTATTTTGAAGTCATAGTCAAGGCATACCAAACAAAAGGAAAGCCACCGCACTACCGGGTTTGTAAGGATCATTTCCACATCACAAATAACTTGTACGTTAATGGAATGAACGCTTTTATGTTTCACAAAAGCAACATGGAGCCCTTATACCAATACGAGTGCAGTTAATTGCGCCGATTATGTTCGGGAAGCCGGATTTTGATGCAGATTGTCTTTTGATGTTGGCCTGTTCTCCCACTGTGTCGGGAAACTTCACGTATCGACCTGTCATTTTAATGATACCATCCAGAACAGTCGTTAACCAGCGAGTCTGGCGCCGGCACTGAATCCACTTCCGTACATAACTGTAAAAGCAAATCGGCTTATCAGTCAGTCTTGATCATTGGCCAGGAAATTCTAATGATCCCCGAACACTCTCCCCATATTTATCCTACCATAGTCTTCAAGAAATCCAAGCACATCCATTCTGATACATTGTGCATGTTTCCCCACAATATTTGTGTACCTACTCAGTAATTACTGGATTACTGGACACTCTCTCTCACAATTAATGTACCAACAAGCGCAATTACGTTTTTTCGTATGAGCATACTGTGCTCGGATGTTTAAATGCGTATTTATGGTGTAAATAAGTTTGTTTTGGGGCATGTATATAATTATTAGTTTTTCTGTGTTTTTTATTACAATAATACAAAGTCTAGTGTGAATGATAACAAACGTGTTAAATGTCGCAATAATATGTTATCTTATCAGCTGTGCTACCGGTTTTCCCTCCAAATTGTTACTACACCAGGTCCAAAATTGGCGCAGTGGTACGCGTTCTTCTGCATCAAGTTTATTTTTATAAATATCAAAGTTTGCGTTAGTAACATTCTTGTGCAAATTTTAGGCCCATTTTTTTGTCTAAGTAAGCTTTATAAATGAGGCTTTAGAGCACTATTTGAGGATAAGAATTCCACTTGCACAGCTACAGTATGTTTGCATGGTCATCGTGGAAAGTAGCAGAAACAATTTCTCTTCTATGTTTTAATAGATTAATCCTTCATATTGACTAATGAGAGAAACTTTACTTACCAAACCATAAATATGCAATAGATTGATGCCTTATGTCTAGACCAATCTGGATTATTATTTGTAGATTTAAATAATTAATTCTTTGTAAAGCTACGAGCTTTAACCAGCATCAATTACATCAATTAAATTCAGGAGCTGCTAAAACCTTTTGAGATACTTCCTGTCTCTGTATATATTTATACATTTAGTAGAAATGGGAGAGTAAATGGAAGGAAAAATGAGGTGCAGTTTATGAGTGCAGTGTTTTAATTTCAGTTTTAATATAGAGGAGAAGAGGTGGTTTTAGGGGTTACTGATGGATCTGGCAAATAAAAATCTGTCTGATGGGTTTCATTGAAGTGAACTTCATCTCTGAAAAGGCAGATAACAACTGCTGGTATTACTCTAAATTCTAATTAGCAAGCTTGAGCTCATAGAGGAATCACTGCAAAATGGTTGTGGCAGCTTTGGATCTGGTGTTTTTTTTTTTTGTTGTTGTTTGTTTTTTGTGGGTTTTTTTTAATGATAATCATTTTGGACCTCTAAATGTCAGCTAGTTTGGTTTTTCTATTTTTGGCCAGGAATTAGTACTGAAGTAGTTATAGTAATAGGACCACACAATGGACAGCTGAATTAAACATGGAGTTGCTCTCACCTCTGCTACATGATTTTTAAATTATCACCTTCAGAGAAAGCCTTGCTCTGTTTTGCAAGCGCGAGCAGCAGAATGTAGCTAACTCTGTTTCCTGTATTAACAAGCTGGTTGCATAATTAGCCTACTGATGCTGTACTCCAGGGGTGTCCAACTCCGGTTCTCGAGGACCACAACCCTGCTTCAGCACAGTTAACTGTTTTAAATACAAAAAAAGCCTTCTTTAGTTTAACCGTTTATCATAAAGAGTCAGTATTTCTCTTTTTGAAGCATTGGTCTAGAGCGAGTTAGGCAACTCCTATCCTAGAGAGTCGCACTCCTGCAAGTGTTGTGTTCCCTATTGCAACACACCTGACACACATCAGACTTAATTAGCAGACTTGTGCAGAGCTTGACATCAAACTCTGCACAAGTCTGCTATTACCTATGTGTGATGCAGCAGGAAAACTCACAACACTTGCAGGAGTGCAGCTCTCTTGGACTGGAGCTGCCTACCTCTGTTTCAGAGTCTGGTTCTGTTACCGCTGAACTTGACCCATGTGCAATTAGTTCCCACTAATTGAAAGGAACCGTTTCCACAGTTTTTAACATAAACATGTTTTTCTTAGTGTGACTAGTGTCATATAAAATTATTACACTAAGTTAATGTGAGCTCTGTGTTGGATGGTTTTTTGCCTGTTTTGTTTACGGTGCATTGTGCACCTGAGGTCATCACATCCAACTGCGATACATTTTAAAAATTGTTTTGTGGGTCGAGTGTCCTTATTAGTCCAGGGGGTGACGTGCAGCAAAAGGCCGGTATTTGAAACTAGCCTGGCTGAACTAAGGAGCTATAACCTTCTCTGCATATAGAGCACCAACTCCACCAGCCAAGCTAAGAACTCGGATCTAATGGGAGCTAACTGTCTAACTGATATATAGGTAGACTAAAGCAAAGGCACTCTCTTAGCTGGTTAAAAACTGTGTTTGTCCTACAATCTGCCTTCTTGCCAGTAGATATAGGATATCTGTTGATCAAAAGGATGTGGCCTTAATTATTTCGAATTTAAAGATTATATAATATCTAAACAGATCAGTTGCCTTTGCAGGTGTTATGAGCATAAACTTGACTTATTAAACCTTTTTTTTTTTTGTACCAGGCTGTAAAAATGTTTATTTCTGCTGTGAAGGTGGTCTTTTTAACTTTTTAGTCTATGGAGAGACACAAAGCAAGCAGAGGAGAAATGCAGACTCTGACTTTCAGAGTTTTGGCTAGAAATCTCTCAGCAAAAAATGAGTGGTATAGCACAACTATAGTTTAGTCCATGTTGCAAAATGCATAATATTATCAGAGATATGGATAGGATAGAGTGTAAGATGGCACATATAGCATAATTTGGAACCTTTTAAGACTGTCTTGCACATGTTTACATCTACAACAAGAGTGATACTCATGAATGAAACAGGAAAAGTAGAGTTGGAGAAATATTGGGGAGCCGAAACAAATTTCACTGCAAATTAGTGACAGTTAAAGTATTTGTCAGATGTAAACACCTGTTTTATTTGCATCTGTCGTAGGTAAACTCATCATGTAGGTGGGGGAGCTTATTACACATACAGTAGGTGTAAGCATTTCCTACAAGACAAAAATTATTTTCATTTCATAGGAATTGGACAGAAAGTTGCATAGAGATGACACTGTTTTGCTCAAGGACACTTCAGCTGAGTGAATCTTTGCAATTGCTGGAGCCTGACCTGCAACCCTCCAGCTGAATAGGAACATGCTCATGGTTTAGCGTGCCATCTTCTCTCCAGCATTCATCAACACTATTCTTAATCTAAAGAAATGAAAACACATCATTGAATGTGCAGTTTTTTAATTACTAAAATGAGTCATACATTATATTAAATTTCTGCTTTAATGCCAAACTTTTGAAAACACAGCATTATTGGGGTGTTTTCTGTATTATCATCTGCACAAATGTCACAATATTTTATATTCCAGCTGTCACAAACAACTCAAAGCCTTGAAAATCCTGGAGTGCATGCAAAGGTCAAACCTTTTCATACAATTAATTTATAATGCACACCATAGCAGTGAGTGTAAGTGCAAATGTAAGACTAAAATATGATTTAAGATGAATAATGTCTTTACATTCACAATCAATAATTTACAGTTGTAGATGAGGAAATGTTGATATACCTAACTGCTGTATATCTGTGTATTAATCTGTGGGAAAGTGATGTCACCACTGATTATATATTACTATATGTCCTGAGAACATACATGAATATTGCATTATTTTTTCTTCCTTATTTGTGATTGGTTTAATGCAAATGACTCCCAACTCGCCTAAAGGTACCAGTGTTCTGCCTCATAAACTGCCCACGGTCTTTATCACCCCCATTTCCTACTGCATGATGGGAAAGTCTCTCGGCTTCTTTGGCTGTGAGAAACATGGTGAAAAAAAAGTGCACGAGTAGATTTATGACTCATTTAGTGTCTTGCTTTTTAAATATGTGGACTTAGAGAGGATTGGGAGCACTAAGAAGCCCATGTGAGCAGTGATTGATGCCACATATAGATGGTTTACCTTGGGAAATAAACCACTGCTTCATAAAGTCCTCTTTTTAAAATGAAAGGAAGTAAAGATACACATTTTCACAAGTCTATGGTACAATAACCTACTGTATAACACAGACTATTTTCATTTTCTTTCAAATGTTGTATTATTTTATCTCAATATTAATCCATTTCAAACTAAATCTAATATTGTAGCTGCAGGAATAATGTTGATTAGTGGAAAACTTTCTGGGGAAAACCTGGTCTTATTAGAAGAGATGGTATTCATCCCCCTCTAGATGGAGAAGCTTTTATTTCCAGGAATATGAAGGATTCAATTCGTCATTTAAACCCATGACTGCTCAGGAGTAAGACCAGGAAGCAGAGCAGGATTGGAGTCTGCATGTACGGGACCCAACCTGCACACTTTGCTGCCACCCTACCTTTAAACCCATGATTACCATCTCTGTCCCCAGACCACCCAGAATAAATAAATCAAATAGCGCAAGTAGAATAAATCATGAAAACCTTTATAAATATTAAAACAATAATATTAACAGGACAAAAAAGTACAACCATTAAATGTGTTTTACTGAATATCAGATCTCTTCTGTCTAAGTCTCTGTTAGTTAATGATCTGATTAGTGATCATTATATTGATTTAT
>JBAMHX010065698.1:0-16336 GCA_037177515.1 Pseudomugil tenellus
TCCCCCCCCCCCCCCCCCCTCCCCCCCCCCCCCCCCCCCCCCCCCCCCCCCTCCCCCTCCCCCCCCCCCCCCTCCCACATTGGACAAGTTAATGCCAGAAAACATCCATGCAGCTTGTAATCAGATAATAAGGGATTGACAGAATCAGCACATTATATACTATAATTGTTCTAATTAAGTGAAATTTCCAACATATTAAACATGATCTTCTTCATATCATCTGAAAGGATTTAAATCTGCATCTGTATATTTTCTTTCCTGTTATTCCAACATAAAAACATATTCCTCCTGTCTCACTTCCACACTGGGTTGGTTTTTGGTTAAACAGACACTAACTGCTGGTGACATTCAGTAGATCACACGTAAAGGACAAGAAAGAAAAAGCTCAGATATGACAGGAGCTGTGCGGCTTCAATTTAAACTATTCTGTTTATAAAAGATATTTTTGAACTTTTGACGCATTTCTCTGATCAGAAAATGAACTTAGCGGTTTTTTTAAAGTTAACAGAGCACCTGTTGAGAAGTTCATTAGGAGAGTAAAAGTAAAGCGAGCAGAGGAAGCAAGGCGTTTACTGAGTACACACAGGAAACTAGTGTTTGTTTGTCTGACCAAGGGAAAAAAGTTCATAAAGTCAAACAGAAACTGTGGAAGTGGGTGATTATGTGAGAGGCTGCACACACTTGTTGATGTTTCATGTGTGAGGAGATGTGCTTTGACGAAAAGACCCGGTAAAAGCTTCAAAGGCGGCTCATTCACTCTGAACGCTGTGAGCTGTAATGCTGTCACAGCTGTTTACACTGCCAGATGCATGACTGTACGCTACGCTGCCGGTGGATGTTTTCTTTTTGCTTTCATCCAGACCTTTTTGCTGATTTTTTTTCTTCAGTAATTTTCCAGGAGCTAAACTGGATTTTTTCCCAGATTTTTCCAGTGTGTCTCTAGCTGAGAGCTGTTGCAGCATGAAGCCTGTTGTTGCGTGTGCGGCAGCAACCGTGATGCAACAGCTGATAACAGATTGCTTTGCACTTATCCATTTCAGATGCTGGAATAAAAAACTTGTTTGCATCTGTCATTAAAGCCACTAATATGCAGAGTTTAAACTTTGCTCCACTGATACGAAAACAATTTCATTCAATTAAATCATTCGTTATATGCAAGCAGGCAGACATCAGAAAAGGTTAAAGGTTACATTTCCAGACATCTCCGCACCAAAACTGTCTGGTGTCAAACAGAGCAGATAGTGTAATTTCTGTCTGGAAGTTTAAATCTGACTCATAGTGAGAAATATCTCTGTAAGGGAATTATTTTTATCAGCCATGTAGCATCTTTCCTCATGTTGTCTAAGAGCTTATGAGTCTATAACAGCAAAGTAATCAATCTAAGATAAGAATTTAAAGGAAAAAATTAATAAAAGAGAGAACATTATTGCAACAGAATGTCTGTGTCAGTAGAAACTATTACTTACAGAAATAAGACACACAGTAACAGAGAAATCTTTATTGGATTGAGTAAAATGACAGAATGCAGTAAATACATTAAACAAACATAATAAATGACAAACAGAAAGACTTTGTTCAGAAACAAACCTCAGTAGTTTAGTATTCCTGAACCAGATGTTGCCATAAAATTAAACCAGAATGCTTCGAGTAACAGTTGGTGAAACATTCAGGAACTTCCGTTACTCGGTTTTCCAAAAGTCCACATTAAGAGCAGAACATAATCTTTCAGATGTGGGACAACCCAGCAGACATTTCACCCAGGAGATGTGGGTGTTGAGCTCTGATTGGTGGCCCGCTGCTCAGGTTCCTGATTGTTGCTGACATGCTGCGCATTTGTGTCGCATTTATCTCACCTCTGCTCACTCTCCAGTCCAGATTGTCTCCACCCAGTAAGCAGCAAGCCAGGGTTCTTTGCGACAGCTTTGCCACTGTTGTGTTCCTTGACGTTTATCTTATTTCCTGCAATAATCTCTTCCTCTAGCTTTCTGCTTCCTATTGATCATGCAAACTCCACACAGACAGGTTACTGTTAAACCCATTTTACCATTACAGTCTTAGTTTTAGGTTTATTTTGAGTCTAACTTTTCCCAGATTTTTTAAATTTTTTATTCATTTGTTTATTTTTAGATAATTAAAGTGTGAATTATTCTTTACACATTTCATCTTTTATCCATTTCTTCAGTGTATCATTGTCTGTTCGACCATCTTTTGGTGATCAAACTTGTAAAAACTTAATGGCTTATTTGATTAAAATAGAAATTCTTTCCAACATCTGCCTCCACAATAAGAAGGTGATTTTTTTAAGGTTACTTAAGGTGTAATTTTTGTGTGGAAGTTGACTTTTTACTCTCCCACAGGCCCCACATGTGCGACCGTGCACCCAACCAAACAAATCAGCACTAAATCGGCCTTTTCTGAAACAGTTTCAGTCCAATCTGACATTATCTGTCTGCTGATAAACCTGCTGTCCATCTGGCTGCTGCAGTTCTGCTGCGCTATTGTAAAATCCAGATGTGAAATCTGACGCTGATGAGAAATCTAGCCAGATTGAGTGCTGCTTAAGGTCAGAAGCAAACTGGGCCAAGAGTGAAACAGCTGCCAGAAGACAATGTTTCAGCTGCTGATCATGGGTATCAGGTGGTTAATAAAGAAACACAAGTAAGATTGTTTCTTTAAATCTCTGCTGTGATGAAATTCTGGTTCATATAAGATTGATTTACAGATGCTCAACTGTACTTTTACGGATCAGGACATTTCGGAGGGGTACAAAGCTGAAGGATAAGGATCCGGAAATGAGGTTTTTAATTGAATGGAATTTTCTAAGTAACATGATACAAGTAACGTGTGAATTTTCTTTAGTTAATGTCAAACGTGTTGCGGGGGAGGAGAGAAAAAACCAGTTTTCCTTCACTGTTGGCTTCTGACCTTCACATAAACCCATAAAGTAAACTACTGTTAGTGTCTGACTGGCAGTAAAAATTGTCTGAAGCGCCCACACACTCCGGACAAAGTGGATGTTTTCTTTCTAAAAAGTGAAGCCCGAGGCGTCAGTCTGCTGATGTCAGCGCAGAGAGATTAATCTGAGTCAGACTCGCAGCCAGCTCCCCCCTCCTTCTGCAATGGGAGGCCCAGAGCATTCCTCTCATACCTTATCCATGATCCAACACATCCAACAGACAGCTCCTTTCTTTGTTGCACAGGGTTTGGGCTTTTTGAAGTTGCATAAACCGAAGGGTAATGTTTTTTCAGACAGGATCTAATCATGATCAAAGAGAAATGGTGAATAGGCTAAAAGGCTGAGTTCAAATCCCAGTTCTCCCAGAAGGGAATGCCGCTCAGATCTTTTTTTCTGTATTGTTTTATCACTGGATAAGATGCAATAGCAACACTCAGGGCTTTTTTTTTGAAAGAATGCTTAACTTGTATGAAACCAGTCAGAATAATATAGTTTACATGTAGTCCATCTGCGCTTTGTCTCGTAGCCTCTGAAGCTTTTTATTTTGGTTTGATTGTCTGCAATTTGTCAACTTTTATCAGTTTTGGCATCAATGATTTCCCTCAGAGATGATGAAAGTGTAGGTGAAGAGGAGTCTGATTGTTGGTTTCACGCTGAGATAAATATTGTGCTGTGCAGATCGAGTGTGTAAAAGAACTTAACACAAAACAATTGTAAAAAGATGTCAGAGTTCAGATAAGACCGATTTGAAAATGTAATACCACAAATTCAGCTTTCGTTCTTAATTTCAGTCTTCAAAAAGTTGCTTTGGTAATCTATACAAAGAGAGAAGGCTGTTTCTGTGTCCATAAGCAGTGCTTGTCCACTTCACACCAGGGAGAGGGGGCACCTTACACTGACACCCTTTCAGGATTTCAGACTCACACGTTCACTTAAAATGAGCTGAGAATCTTTTTTCATCCTCAGACACAGGCTGTGAGGACACACATGACTCTACCAAAACCTTTAGAGGTGGATTCTGCTTTAACAAAGCTAGGTCATGTTTACCCGATCCCATCTAGCTACACCGGCCTGCATGATTAAAACCCTTCCACAGACGATGCCTACGCTCGTAGATCCTGCAGATTTTCTGCACATCAGCAACCACACACGCATGCAGCTTCTACATGTACACAACCACGTAGACGTCAGCAGTTTCGGCTTCAACCCTGCAGCTACTGTACATGCAGCCACAATGACAGAATAAAAAAAGAAGAATGACCTGAATATATCAGTCTTCTCTTCTGCTGGAAATATTCCATCTTTAAGGAGAGCTTGGCTCTACTAAACCATAACTTTAACTTAAGTTAAACTTAAGTTGATTGCTTGTAAGATATAGAAACGATCAAATACTTTAACCATAATATCTTTATAAAATGGCAGAAAATCCAGTATTTTTTAATAAAATCCAACATGGTAACTTTAATAACAGCGTGAATTATTTTCAGCTCAGACAATTTTCCATCATTCTTTTTACAAGAAAAATTGGAAAAATGATAATAACAATAAAACCCATCAACATTATAAAGGCCACTTTGGTCAAATGGACTGTGCTTTCTTGCAAAGATGCCTGTTGGCTCATCTGTTAATCTGATATTTATGTTTCCCAGACGCTGCATGAGCTTTTATCTTGCAGTGATTGCATCTGTTTCATCTTGCAACTTACCAAAAGCTCATTTAGCAGATAAATGTGCGAACAGTAAGTCAGTGTCTGACCTGACAGATGTCTAAACGTTCATCCGCACTTGCTGAGATCTAATCTTTAAACCGAACTCCGGCACATATCAAATTTTTAGTATATCGGATGTCAAGGCCACCGGATCTCACAATTATCTGTAATCACAGTAAACTGAGATTAAATGCGTAAACATTTCCCCTGTTTGTGAGTCTTTGCCTTCCCAAGGTCGGCACCACCTTACATGCAGACGTTTCTTTCATTTACATGTTGTTTAATGCTCCGCTGGCACCTACTTCCAACTTTCCCAGTTATGTCGGGCAAACAGCCGTGACAAACACAGACAGAAACAGTTACGGCAGCTACGTGCAGCTGCTTTCAGATTAATCTTGTGGTCATGAGGTTTAGAAATCAAAAGAAGTTTCCATCCAGCTATGTGGTTTTCTGTCTGAATCACACACAGCAGTTCTGGGCCAAAGACAAGGGAGGGAATCCACGCTGTGTTGCTTGTGAATGCAGCTCTGCAGCCACCTGTTGTGTGACTGACGCTGCAGTTGTGTGCGTGCATTTGTGAGCAATTACAGTTGAATCTGACCCAGAAGGATGACATGTAGTTTCATTTCAAGGTTTTGCATTTATGTGTTATGACAGATGACACTTTTATAAGTTCAAAAGCATGACAGCATGATCACGTGGCCTAATTTTTGCACTGTTTTCTTGTCTTTGCAGTAATTAATGAGTCCACGTCTTATCTTTTCCACTTGCTGCTGTTGACGGAGCTGTTTCTGCATTCATCATCTCTTCCCATCCGCTGTAGAGACTTTGTATCAATGAGCCATCAGATTGACAGCTTGGGAAAGTCACATAAAAAGCTTCATGACTTGGTGAGATTTTTTTTATTTTTATTGGTAAAACAATTTTGTAAGAAAAAGATGAAAACTTCCCATCAAGGTTTTGACAAAATGCTCATTTTGTTTGTTATTCTGGCTTTTATAACAGAATAAATCTAATTTAAGGTTATTTCTAACCAAAATTTTCCCCTGTCCCCCCCCGCCGCCCCCTTTTGATGTGCCTTCAGGATGATGATGTGCTGAGAAATGTTGTTACTATGGAACACAGACTGGACAGTCTTCCTAAACTACCACACTACTTGGGCACCAGCACTCCGAGGGTAACTACCAGCATTATGAAATCCAGGAATACATTACAATTATTTTTCACATGTAAATATGAATAGATTAGTAAGAAATGTTGATCTGTGTGTTTTGCAGGTTAACGAGTCACTCGCTCAGTTGTATGTGTTCAGCGAGTCCTTCAGGTTTCATATAAACTGGCTGAAAACTGCAAAGGAAAATGTCAGTTTGCCCTTTGAGGCAGTTGAGGGCGCCAGCCGTCACCTCCAGCACCTTTCTCACCACATCCAGGAGACCCTTCAACATGTGAGTCCACCAGTTCATTTAGTTATTTAATGTAAATTATTTTACATTTTAAGAGACAGAATTGTAATTAATTATAAAATCTTATTTAAAAAATGGTTGTCTCATGTGAAGCAGTCCTAAAAATGAGCCAAAAGTTTCTAAATCACACTGAAGATTAAATTAAAAGCTTTCTTCTGAAGAATTTCAGAATAAAAAAAGACAAAGAAAATCTAAAAGAGAAAAGCAGATAAAGAATATTTTACAAATTTCACAGATAAAAAGTATTAATCTATTAAATATCAGTATTATTCTCATCTTTCAACTACAGACTGTTAATGTTTTTAAAACCAGCTCAAAAGCATTTTTTTAGTTTATCTTATAGCTGAACATTATTTTATTCATGTTTGTATTTTATTATTTTAAATTTTTAACTCTGGGATTTTCTGATGGGGACCCTCCACATTGGTTTTTATGTGTACTCTGTCTGTGGGATTATTGCTGATTGTGCACTGTGTGTGTGCATGTGAAGAGTATGATCAGACATGTTATTGAACTGGGATTTTTTATGCCAGGCCGATTTGTGTTTGTCACTGTTTAAAAATATTGTTTTTATGTGTAAAGCATGTCGTGCACTTTTGTATGAAAAGTGCTTTTAAATACAAATTCAGTTAATCATTGTCAATGAAATGAAAAAAAATAATTATAATTATAATATTCAATCATTTCACATAATTATATCTCCGAATACAGTGTGTTGGAGATATAATGGTTTCATCACGACCGCCACCACTGGATATCCTTGGTCTGAGCTCGATAACTCGAACAATTTTCACAATTGGAATGTCATACTCGATGTACCTGTTTAGGTCCCCAAGGGGACGACCTGCACCGAGTTTCAGCATTTTGGGATTCATGGTTTCCTCATTAGGTGGCGCTTTATGCACAAAAAATCTGATTATTTCCTACATATCTGGAACTATTAATAAGTGGGTTTTGATACTCAGTATACCTGTTTAAGTCCTCAAGGGGACGACCTCTATCGAATTTCCCAATTGTTTGATTCATGGTTTCCCCACCAGGTGGCGCTTTGTCCACAAAAACTCAGACTTTTGGCTATATCTCTGGAACTATTTCTCTCACTGACCTCAAATCAAGTGCAAATAAAAGGTCATGACCTCAGGTTGCATCCTGTCCTAACATCTTACTGGGCTGGTTTTCACACCAGGTGGCGAACATGTGCGTCTTTATATTATTGTATTGTGTCTATTTGAGGATAGGGGAATTGTAGGGTAGGGAGCATTCGGGGATATACCTAGCCATATACCTAGCCTATATATACCATCAATACAGATGGCATAGGCTTTGTTTGGAAAAGATTTCTGAGATTCTTTTCATTTCTTCTGGCTGAAAAAGTAAAATTACAAAAAACTAATCAAGAACAGAAGAAAAGGGATACAATCAGACACTGAAATGATAAAATTGTTTAGATCAGGAGACTTTGTTATGTTTTTATTCAAGATCCTCATTAGTTTAACTGAACTGTTGCTGTTCTTATGTTTCAGACCAATCAAACGGTTCCTCAGTTTACGGGTCCATCCCTCCCTGCCGTGTCCAACGCCTTCGATGCCATCCGATTCTCTGTAGAAATCTCAGAACGGTTAAAGGTCTTTTGTTACTTCTCAAAACCATTGATAAAATACATACAAAAACAGTCCAGCTGCAAAAGACAATAAGCTAAAATGTAAGGCTGCAGGATGTAAACAGCTCATGTCTAATTGCAAAACCACTGTTAGCCTGATGTCTTTCAGCAATGTGTTTCATGCTAGTTCACTATCTCCAGAGGACAAAGTTGGCCAGTGTGCAGCTTGGCCAGGTCTAAACTAAAACATTAAAACAACCAACTGGATGTATTTTTGTATTGGTTAAGATATCCCAATTTCAAAGGGGATACAAAAATATGTATTATTGTGAAAATTATTTATTGACTTATTTTTTTTTTTTAACAAATAAACCTACTAAAATACTTCAGTTACCCCATGGGGATAAATATATTTCTTTTAATGTCATTTAATTTAATTTGGCACTAGTGTTTCCCCATGTAAATCTGTTTTTAAAGTATTATTTCAGTTAAATGTACAGAAATTCACATCAATTGCACAAACACATGTACCAGTAACCCTCTGACTTTTGTCTTTTACTCTTAATCATATAAAAAAAATATTTAGTTTATGTCCTGTCATTTCATTAGTGACAAAACTTTGAGTTCAGTGCTAATTAGCTATTTAGCATGCTAACATGCTAGAGTAAAGAAAGCTAACGTAACCTGTTCTGTTCAGAGCTTGGCAATGTGACATTCCAGTATTGATGTTGTTGCTGCTGCATTATTTAAAGTTTTGTTTTAAATAATTCTTTTAGAATAATGTTAAAATTTCCAATGTGTTAGCAGCAAAACTAATATTAGCTTGTGGTTTTTTTGTACTTATGCTTCTATAGTTGTAGTAATAGGAACTTACCTGCACGTAAGGTGAGCAAAAACATTCTGTGGAGAAAAGCTGAGATTCAAATCCAGTTGTTTTTGTTATATAAAGTCACCTCACGCTGTTATTATTTTCCACATAATTCATTAAAGCAAAAAGACCATGTGCCAAGTCATACCACACATCTTTGCAAAGCATTTTGCATTTTGTTCTGTCATTGGAGTCTAATTAATCTGATTGAAGGAGATTCTACAGCTTAGTGTCATGAAATAGCATATGTTTAACTAGCCAAGCCATGAAACATGCTACAACATACTGAGAAAGAATGAGGTCTTTCTTTGTGCTTTTAGCTTAACCCAAAGCACTTTGAGACTTATTTCAGTACAATTAAATAGCAGTGGAAAATATTTGGATGTCCCTTTATGACAGGAAAACTGCTTGATATTTCCAGCTACATACTGAGATATCTTGGGATGTTGTTAGCTTGTGCTAGCTGTGCAAAAGGAGGCTAAATTTCTTCTTATGCTGTCTGTTGCCAAGCTCTACTCTGTTCAACCTGAAGCTCCACTGTAGTACACCTCTCAAAGCCATTTTGTTTACACGTAGCAGTTCTGATCCTATGCACTTGACGTATTTTGGGGCTCATTTGGTGCGCTGTTTACAGGAGATTTGTCTTTCAGCAGGTTGTCTTATGGAATTTTATGTAAAGAAAAATCAGAATGTAATGTTATGTTTTTATCATTTGTTTCACATGTAGCCTATTAAAATGTACTAATGCACTGTGCTGACGTACTGTCACCTGTTATCATCTCCCCATAAGACTGTTTACACTCAGTGCCTGCAGTGTTGCTCGGCTTCATGAGCTTAATGACAAGACAACACTTCAGAACATTTTTTTAATATTTTTTTCTATTTAGGATACTATTTATGAGCTTTTTATATTATGTATTTAAACATGTTTAGTTTGAGATGCTGGCATCTGACTTTGTGATATTTAATAATAATATTAATGTAATGTCATAGTGACTTTTACAGTATTATTTATGCATTTTTATGTCTTTTGTATGTTTTGTTTTTTAAGTTGTTAATAAAAGTTTTGTTTGAAACAGATGTAACTGCTTCATGTTCTATGACACTTACTTCTACATTAATCAATCATTTCCTGTCAATTGGAGCAAAGAGACTCTACAAGATGGATATTTTTTTTATGATTACCTTAAGATCATCTGTATTTCATCTTGAACTGATGGAGCTCATCTAAAGAAGGAAGGAAATATGTTCCACTGCTTGCCCAGTAATTATTTTATTCTAGAAATTAAATAATGTACCAACAGAACAGCCATTTTTCAGAATTTTCGCCTGAAATTTCTCATCTAAAAGGTCTTTAATTTCAAAAAACTTTGCCTATACAGATCTTTTTTACAATGACTTCATAAAGGTTTAGAGATACATTACAGGGATATTTACATTCACTAATTTGTAATGTTGCTTTATTTTTTAACAAGCCTGAAACTTTTTTTCATTTTGGTTCTCTGACAGTTTTCTTTATTCCTCATCAGTATTACTCAACATATTTATCTTGTTCGTCTTTTTAGTAATCTGTGACCACAAAACAGCAGCTACTAAACTTTCTGGCTATTTATTATGACAGCTGTTATGCTTACATTAAATATCTACATCCAGGTGATGAATGCAAATACAACACTGCTCATGAAGGACTAAGAGCAGGATGTACAGACCGACGCTGTTCAGATGTGACCTGGAGTAACACAAAGACACTTGCATAATGTCTGCATGTTGACATGTGGCCCCAAACAGATGAGCTCACACAGACAGACAGATTTTTATCCGAACTAAAGCCGACCTCTGTGGAAAGACGCGTACAGTATGTGTGGACTGTGGTCACTGGTGGCAGCTGAGAGCGGGATCTGGGTGTGAGAGGAAAATCCTTTGACTGGTTGTTGAGGGAATGACAGATAGGGAGAGTGATGAGGATTAATTTGCTGACTGAAAGATCAGCAGCTTAAAACAGAATAAATAAAATGACATTTATAAACCTTCCATTTGAGAAAAACCAGCAAGCTTTACGTTTTCGTTTGCATCATTTACAAATGGTAGTTGTTTTAGTAGTTTTTTCCATTAAGGTTTCCACTCGGCTGCACGTCTTCCTGGTTCAGATTACACCGTTTAAACTGTTTACTGCAATTACCAATACATGCTTCAAATGAGTCAATATTTAAGATTAAACACACATGGATGTTTATTACTTCAGGCAAGTGATATGGAAATGATGGTTTGAAGTTCAAACACCAGTTTGGTGAATAATAAAAAGGGTTTTTTCACCAAAAGTCCCGCATCTAAAACATATCTGCAGAATATTGGATGATGCCTAAAGTCGGTTCTGTTAATCTCACAATAAAATGTTTGTGCAACAGTTAAAAAACATAAGATGTAATTAAAAAAATATTTACTTGATAAAAGTTATCATTAAACTGGTTTGTTTTTAACCAGTACTGAAGTAGAAAATGCGGGAAAATTCACCACTTCCCACTTTTTATTGGTATTTTTATAAAAAGGCATTTTTTTGTGGTAAATTTGACAATTTGCGTGTTTTTCCTGGCAGACTGATAAGGACTAAAACACCAGTTCAGTTTTAGGGTTTAAGGGTTTTGTGAGGACTTTGCTTTCCTGTTTCATTTTGAACAGTTTCTTTTGTTTCCTGTTTTCCTTGTTATTAGTTCACCTGGTTTAATTTAGGTTATCAGGTCCCCTTTTGTTTATTTCTGTATTTATACCTCCCGCTTCCATGCTCATTTTGCTGGATCATTGTTTTGGGTTAGGTTGTTCTGGTTTTGGCTTGGTTAAAATAAAGTTAGTTATATCTGCATACCTGCTACCTTCTGTCCATTCCTGCATTTGGGTTTACATCTCGGAACAGGTGGTTGACAGTAAAAGTTCATACAGAGCTAAATGTTTTCCTTTAATCTGCAATAAAGCCTGTGGGATCACGAAGTTATGCGACAACTTAAGATAAAAAACATGTAAATCTTACAAGCTAGAAGCACTCGAAGAGTGCGGACCTTCATCTCGGCCAGATTATTTTAGCATTATTTTGAGCTAGAAGCTCTAATGGTAAAATGATACAATCCTTTCAAAAAGTCCAGGATCCAGGCAGTAATCCAGATCACTCCAAAAAGATAACCACTTGTTCCTTTTTCTATTTCAGAAATTTCCTGATACTTTTTATTTGTCAAATAAAATTTATTCAAATTACTAAAATGACTAAAACCCATCTAAAAGTATGTTAAACGTAATGAAACCAGCACCACTGTGCTTACATATATTTTATTGTATAATATCACGTGGAAAACACAGAATGAGGCAGCAAGTACAAATGCACTCTACTGAAAGCAGCCGCTTGTAGCCGCATGTAGTTTGGGCTTGTTAGCATTGATCACGGGATTGTCAAGGGCAGGTAGAAAGTTGTGGTGCAGGTTATGGCATCTCTGCTGCACCTGCAGGGCACAAGTATTTTTGACCAATTTGTCCTCCAGAGCAGCTAGACGCTTGTGCACAAACTCCAGATTTTTCCTACAAGTTAAACAAAACAAAGAGGTGTAAGTGAGGAGAACATCTCCAGCCACAGTTAGTCAAAACAGACTAAGCGTAAACAGGGTGACCCGCTTAGTGAGTGGGCAGACTTACTGGGCATATTTCAGCACGAAGGAAAATCCTCCTGCCATTGTTGCCAGGTCCTGTCTCTCGAGCATGAGGCTGATGTGAGGCTGCAGGAGCAACACAAGAAGAGTTAAACCATAGATTGTTTTCATGCTACTTTGTGGATTCCCTATATTAAAAGAAAACGCATGCTTTCTAGACACTGACTGGATGTCCATTGCATCCCCCAACACCCCTAAAACTACTCCAGTTGCAACCATGGTCACTGCAGCACTCACGAGGTCCAGACAGAGCTCATATCTGGGTCTCTGGTTGAGCATCTCAAGGCAGTGGGTGGGCTGACGCAGCCTGGAATCACAGTTCCCCAGCTGACTGGACACTTTCTGTATGCCGTTTTTCAGGTCAGATATTTCTTCCTGGATCTTAAGGTATAAAAAAAAAACATATTAAAAGAATGAGCAGGGACATAAAAGGCCATTTTAAAGCTATAGAGTGTGTTAATCCTGTGGGCCGACCCTCTGCCTCTCCCATTTCAGTGTCTCCTGGAGCCTGGTCAGCTTATGGATCTTCCTCCTCATAGAGCTCTGTGTGCTGTGCCGCAGGTTGTCTTGGGAGGTTTTTAGCTGTAAATATGAAATAAATATATATAAACACTGACCTTTTATATCTTAAGTAGTACAACCTTTGTGTTGGATTGTTTAAAATTACAATTCAAACCATAAAAACTCATCTCTCTAGAAAATGAAATGCGTTGCCTTACATGGACCAGATCCCACCGCACTTTCCTCCTGAACAAAGATGACTCCTTAATCAGGTCATCAGCTGTCCTCCTCAGGGTTTGGCAGTGAGAAAGCCAATCATTGTAGCTTACATGGATAGGGTTGTGTTCAACAGCAGGTAGCTGGACCCTCGGGCTGTTCAGGCTGTAGGTAATGCATCTGGTGGTGAGTTTAATGGCTTCATATTTGTCCTGAAAATCTGCCTGAAGCTGAGAGTGGATTTTCTGCAGAGAGCTGGATCAGATGAGGCAAGGTGAGACACAACAAACACAGATTGCACGTTAATGAGTAATAGTTTCAAGTCACAACACATTATTAAGCTAACTTTGATCTTCTAATGGATCCTGACGTGCCTTTGATTTTAAACACTCCTCAGCCTGTAAACATAGTCTGTCCTACCTTAGATTGTCAAGCAGGATGGAAATATGCTTCTGAAGCAGTTCGCTGCTCTCGATGGTCAGCTTCTCTTCTTGTTTCAGGTTAGAAAGGACCTGATCTTGTCTCTGGATAGGACTCAATGAGCTCAAGCTGTCAATGAGCGCCACACAGTCACATATGTGTTGACTGTACCGCTGCTTCTCGCGGAGACAGTGCTTAACAGCATCTTTCATCTGCACAAAAATGGCCGTAAAATTAAATCAAAATAGAGTTAAAATTATGCTTACCTTGCTAAGAATAAATCGTTAACTGCTAATGTACCTGCGTCACTGCTGCAATTTCTTTGTCCACTTGGTTAATGCTCTCGTGGATGCAGGTCTGCCACTGATTGAGCTCCATTTGCCGAGATCTGAGGTGGCCCATGGTGTTGCGAATAGCAGAAGGGACCTGCATGGAGAAGTGCAGATCTTAATTCACCAGAAATCCCTCACAGAGAAGAGATGCAGTCACCAATGCAGGAAAGAAAATGATATCAAATGGGTGGAGCTATCAGAAATGATCAGATGTGAGTCGTACCTGAGAAAAATCTATTTCGAAGGCAGGAAATGTTTGATTATCACCCGTCAGCAGTTGGTTTGGCTGAAGTTGTGGCCTTCTGGGCAACAGATTTTTATTCTCTTGCATCATTCTGCTGCCTGACGTCACCTGGTCCTCTTTCAAACCACGATGTTGCCTGATGACAACAAAAGGTTTAAGATGCAATTAAATGAATAGTTTCAGCTTGATTTTTCCGTGTTTTCTTATGACCATAAATGTTTTCAATGTTTCTATGAAAAACCATTAATTTGCTGTTAGTTTGGTTTACAAATGTAGAAATCCTTGTTTTTAAAATGCAATTATTAGTTAACGCAGGAGTTTCTAATCATCTTCACAGCTCAGGTTTCATGTTTTGCAAACTTTAAAACTAAGAGAAAATAAAGTTAATTTATGTTTATTCTCAGCTACAAACATGAAAAAACAGGATGAAGAGCTGAAGAAGGCCAAACCAACATAACCTCATAACAATAATAAGCCTGGATATTGATACTGAATACTTGTACTCACCACATTTTTGTGATTTAAAATGAGTTGAATTAAATTGAATGTTAGCACAGGAAAAAAAAGATGACTCAGCTCAAGTGACAGGAGAGAAGAGAGATATAAGATGTAAGAAATAAAATGAAAATGTGTTGACTCTTACCGCGGCAACTGGAATTAGATTAACCGCTTAAGCAGTTAGATAACATGGAACTCTAATGCATTCTCCATGGTTACTGTTTACACACAAACATATATGACGTGACAGCTTTACATGACACTGCATAATCATCACAAACTGACAGTTTGTAAAAATGCACATCAAACAACATCTGTACAGTTAAAGTGTAAGGACACCTGCTGCTTTTTGTAGAATTTTACACACCAGCAAATTTTAAAAAAGTGCCAGAAACTGCAGGCGTGGGGGTGTAAGGTCAGGTGTAAGTTGATTTACACTCACTGCTACTGGTTGCTTTGTTTTGAGGATCCAGATGAGGATCAGCAGGAAAGGAATGAAGTCTAAAGTTTATTTTTCCTCCTCAAAAAGCACAAATTTGTCCCATCACAGTCACATACGTCAGATCCTCAAATAAGCATCATTGGGTGTTTCTATGCCTACAAAACAAGATTTTTAAACAATCTCGTTTTGTTGGGGAGCACCAAGTTTAACTCTGCATCACCCAAAACAAAATCTGATTTTACCCTGTAGGAGGCCTTTTTTAACCACATCATCCTGTCCTGATCCAGACCTGCTGGTGGCCAAGCAGCTGCTTGGGGCCCCATTACTGCTTTAAATATCAAGTTATCTTGATTTAAAAAAAAAAAAGATTACAAAACTGTAATTAATTAAATTAGATAAAGATAATAACACATAGCAAAAGTCAGTTTTCAACATCATTTGGGCCCCATAAAGGTTTTATCCAGCCCTGAAACCAGCTGCAGGTCATGTGACCCAATCATGCACGCTCAATCCCACAATGAGTTTAAACATTAGTTACCTGATATGCATGTTCTGTACTTTTGCAATCTTAACTCTTTTTATGCTGCTTTGTTATTATTGTAAAAAAAATCTAACTTTTCTGCTTTTTAAATTTAATCTCACGTCAACTTCCAAAACAGTTACAAGTACAAAAACATGAATGACCCACATGAAGGACATACTCTAACACACTCTCTCACACATTCACATAGACATGAATGACAAGCAGCGTCCTGCAGCAGCAGCGTGGGGAGGAGTGCAAGTCAGGACAGAACGCTGTGTGATCAAAGCTGCAGCAGACCTTAATATCCTGTGTTAAGTTGGTCAGATGATCTGGACGCTTCAGAACCCCGACTGTTCCAGAATCAGAGCTAACACCTCTGCGCTGCAGGTGGAAAGAAGACTCAGTGAGGAGGATTTCCTGACAGGTGCAGCGGTTGAATGAGGAGTAGGACAGATTTATGATCGGTTTCTAACTGAAGAGCAACACCGCCGACCTGCAGCAAAATGACAGTAAGTTGGATCTGGGGCAGGAATTCCCTCACTTTCCAAAACCAGCATTAGGAATGTTTTTACAACACGCTTTAAGGAAATATCAGTTATTTTATTTAAATATATTGTATTCTCTATCTCCCCGATAACATTGGTTTTATTCTTTACGAAGTTTTCATGTCTTTACAAACTTAAACCACTGAAGAAACTGCAGTTTTTTAATCAGAATTATTTGTTGAAATGCATTCATCACAAATATGTGAAAAATGCAGAATAAAATTAGCTGAGGTGTCATTTTTTTGGTAGTAATTTAATAATATAATATAATATAATATAATATAATATAATATAATATAATATAATATAATATAATATAATATAATATAAT
>JBAMHX010065806.1:0-16318 GCA_037177515.1 Pseudomugil tenellus
TCTAACTTAGCTGTCTGAAGCTGAGTGCAGACTTTTAATCTTTCTTCTTTGGCTCCAAAGACTATGGTTTCAGTTTTCTCCTCATTTAACTGCAGAAGGTTGTGACACATTTACTGAAAGAAAATTAAAAGAAATCAAACCACGCAGTGTGTTAGCGCTGCTGGCTAGCCTGTAGACGTAATCAAGTGACGACATGGATGATAGACTAACCTATATATTTTTTATGTCATGGGATCGACTGACACCACCTTCACGATCGACCGGTCGATTACGATCGAAGTAATGTGCACCCCTGCTCTACACAATGAGTTTCCTGCTCTGTCTCTACTGCTGGAGTGGGTCCATCCCATGTAATCGCATAATTTTCTCCATGAGTCTCACATAAGTTGTGTAGAGCATTACAAGCTATTACCATCGATCGAACCAGTTGGATATCACAGTCATTCCGTTTCAAAAGGCACCACCGTCTTCCCTTAAGCCGACCAAAGCTATGATGGAGCTATGATGGCTATATGGGAGCCATCAAAAGCCTGAAGTTCCTGTACTTTGAGCCGCTAGCTAGTTTCTACAGAGCAATAGCCACCCTCTTCCTTGTAGGAAAATATTTGTGGAAAGTTGTGTTTTGCCGTTCCATAGCTGTCCGCAGTTTGTTGTATAAAAAGATAAAGGTGTCTTCCGACATCTGGAAATTCTCCAACCACTGTGTGTTTGTGAAGCCGGGAACAATGGTGTCCCACCACTGGGAGCAACGATTAAATTTCCAGATAGTAGGTGTGCGGCGGCAATAATGTAGCACAAAAGCAGTCTGAAACAAAAACATATTGAATATACTTTAGTACTCACCCATAGAGCAAGCAGACACAACAGAGAAGTACGCTAACAATGCTAAAAATAGCATTCAATAGCATGTGCCTTACCCAGAAGCCCCATCTTATTTGTTCACGCAACTGATGATATTTTCGCACAGTTCGCAAAACTTTCCTCTGCCTATGCAGGGCGTCTTGTCTTGCCTGACGACGATGTTTCCTGATTTGTGCCATGAGTTTATTACTCATGAATAGCCGTAACCCGAGCAACAGGTAAATGACTGCTTCACCGCCTTCCATTTTGTCTCTCTCTTCTTCTTTGGTATCCCGGAGAATGTGTTGTTTTGTTGCGTAGTGTCGCTATCCGATGACATCAGTAACTGATGGTAAGGAATGTGGCGGGGGACCCCTTCCACAATAGAGTGTCTGGGCTTAGATTGGATTTGCAATGGAAAAGCATTCCAGCAGAGCAGAGTGCTCCCGGGCCGGTGGAGTATGGCGGACTAAATGACAATGCAAAGACCCACCTTCTCACAGATAACCAGGCCCTACTAGAGATCATTGAATCAAAAAATGTGTTTTTCCTCACTCCTGTTTTTTTAATTCCCCCTTCCAGCTTGCCTTGCCTTCCCTTGCCTGACCTCCTTAGGGATGGTGTAACTGAAGCCACATGAAACATTGAGCAAGTTTGTCACAAATGTCTTGAAATTGACAACTGTGTTAGAAATATTTAACACATCAAAATAGCTTCATCTGCTGGCTGTGGTCATCTGGTGATTTAGAGGGAAGTGTCAACAAGACTTGAGTGCGCATTTGTCATTTGAGTGTTCAATAAACTGTTTTCATTCCAAGTTTACTTGTGTCTCCATATAAATGAAAGCCGGCTATTAAGCAATATTGCTTCAGGTAACCCATGTATGATGGAACTTCGTATTGATATTTGTAATGATGGTCATACAGCTACATCTGTCGGGACTGGGAGGGTGCTTGTACAACTGTTATAGAGATCCCTCTAGTGATTTAAAAACGGTGGTACAATGTGTTATGAAAACATGCATGGGAAACTTTGACATCTCATAGATTTTTATTTAAAAAAAAAGTATGTTCTCAATAATATTGGGCTTCAGTCTGCTCCGCTTCTGGCACACTACCTCTATAGCTTTGAAGAGGACCTGCTCACAAGGCACAGATGTAGCTGGCATGTGCAAATACTGCTTCGCCAACCTCAATAGTCAGGGGTAAACAGATTGGCACGTCCTCCAGTATTTGAGCGGATCTCTCTGCTGCAGAGGTAAAGTTCAGCAAGGTATCGCTGCACCTCTACCGTTGCATCTACAGTGGCACTCTGAGTGCTAAAAAAGTAAGGCAGTTTCAATAATGAAATAATGCAAATTACAATCAGAGGCCGATACCAAGCAACTTTGCTGCTGTAGATGTGTACTCAGGTTCATTCAGTGTCGGGTATCGGGGGGTGGGGGTGAGAAAATACAGGTTAGTGTTTGCTTGCTACATGTCTAAGAACAGAAGCGAATTCAACATAGCCTAGCTGTGATGTTGACGGCACCGACCTCTCCATCCTCATACTTGCAGCACATTCAGCGGTTATCCTGGCAACAGCGTCTTGTGCGAATGTTACATTCCCAAATGCAATAGTTTTGAAATGGGGATCCAGAATAGTTGCCATTGCCAGGACACAAATGTTTTCCACATGGTACCTTGTGCCTAACAGGTATTGCAAATGTCGTGTCAGTTCAATTGCTGTCACATTTTGTACCGAATCCGATTTGGTAGCAAGCTTATGCTGCACTGTTCATATAATCTGGATCACTTTGGATGCTGACACAGTCTTCTCCGATGAAAGTTCAGTTGTTGCCACGTTGAACAGTCGGAGAACATCCAGAGACTCTAATAGTCTCATATTCCAGCCATGAGAGAGGAGTATCAGCGGCCAGAGACATGACCGCGGCACCAACCAGTTCACGTTGCTTGTAAAGATGCTGCAGCATAAGAAACGTGGCGTTCCACCGGGTGTCAACCTCCTGAGTCAGTTTATGTGTTGGGGTCTCAAACGTTCTTTGGCCTGGATGCTGGATGTGAAATACGTCACAATTTTTCTAGCTTTGATCCTGATTTCTGTCAGAGAAGTAGTTTATTCCAACGTTCCTTTTTCGCAACTAGATTCAGGCTGTAAGCAAAGCACGGCACATTCCTCAGTCCCATTAATTTTGCCATCAATTGCATGTTCGATGAGTGTGTATTTTAGCCCTAAAATCCCACACAGTTAACTCCATGGCATCCCTCAAATTCTCAGCTGTGTGAGACTGCTTAAATTGGCTTACACCCAGCAGAACACTTGTTAATGTCTTCCTTCACAAAATGGCAGGTAACCCCAAGATAGCCATCCATTGCAATAGAGGATCACATATCAACAGTTAGGCTGACGGAGTCTGCCTTCTCTAAAGATTTGATAGCATTTTTCTTCCCCTCTTCACATTTTCTCTCCACTAACGCTTTTGAGAGCATGGTGAGTCGGCAACACAACTGTGGAGTCCAGCTTCTGCACAAATGCCCTGAACCCTCTCTCCTCCACCGAAGTAAATGGCTGTGCATCCAAGACAATCATTTCCACCAGTGCTTCATCCAGTTCAGCTTGTTGGCCTAAGAAAAAAACATTAAAATGTAATTAATCATAAGCTATTATATACTGTATATGTTCATTTAATATCATCTGCCTTAATAGTTTAATAATAAAGATTTACCTTGACGGGTAAGCACCACCAGGACCAGGAGCATGAACAGCAGCTGCAACAAGTATCACCTAAAGATGTTTGGAGTGCAGATGCTGCAGCTTCAATGACGTGTTGCCGCTGTATGTCAGTTCTTGAGCACACATGGAACATTTGACCTTATTCAGTGCAATCAGGACCAAGTGTTCCCATACATAAGAACGTGCCCTCCTGAGTGGCCCCAGCTCTTGCTCCATTGCCCTTCCTCTGTTTCACTCACACACACACACACATACACGCACACACACACACACACCACACCTTTCACTCACAGATCTTTCTCAGTCCTCCAAACACACTTATCAGTATAACTTAACTAGATCTAAGCTATATATATGTCTATGTGAATATGTATGTATTTTATACGCTATATGTACGATGTAGGCTATCTGTCACTACGTATCTATATGAAATAATGTAAGCTAAATGTGAATCTGTATTCTAAAATTAAGCTCTTTTCTAAATCTCTAAATGTAATGTCGCACAATCGCTATCAGAATCTCCTCCTCGCAAAAACCCATGACCTCCAGTGGGTTTTGAACGCCTTTTTAAGCATTGACTGACAAACCCCGCCCCCCTTTGAAATAACCGTGTGCTGCTCGAGACTAATTGATGACATAGAAGACCTCGGTCTGACCTAGTTACTCAGTCACGTGACTTTTGGTGTTTTGAATCAGGAATGTGTTTTGGAACATTGCTCGTAACACTTCCTTGTCAAGTGCTTGTGTGCTCGAGGCAAGCCTATTGGCTCGCTGCTCAACCGCTGAAGCCCATGGGCTCCGTTCAAGCACTCGGTACCGCCTATCTGTTCAAATGAAGCCTATCGGCATATCGTGCCAGCTCGGCTCAAGCTCATTCTGGGATGGTGATTGCATCTTTTACCTTTGCCAGGACATGATTATTTTCTACATGACACTTGGTGTGTATTAAGTCTTGCAAATATGAAGGCAGGGAACATTTGTACAGTACAATTTAACACAATGTAATTTAAAGTGCTTTACAGAAACATTAATTTTTTATTTCAAATTTAAACAATAAAGAAATGAAAAGCAAATGACAATTAAAACCTAGAAATTGTAAATTATATACGTAAGTCAATCATCCTTCCCTTGATTGTTACATAACAGCGCTGCGCTAACACACTGCGTCATCAGATCTATACTGTAAAAAAAAAAAAAAAAATTGTAAAAAAGGCGAGAAGGATCGAGACATATTTTTGATCCAGCGTCAACTTCCAGCAGTCCGACTGCACTTATCTATGATATGCCTTATTGTTTGATTTCGTGCTTGTGGTGTTTCTTACTCTCAAATTTAAGTTGCTTTGGTGAAAAGTGTCTGCTAAATGACTGTAATGTAATGTCACTCCAGTGTCGCATATTGTATTTATACAGCCGCCCTACATATGCATGGAATAAATATATATAAAATATAGGCTATATGTATATTTCAATGTGAATCTCTTCTCAAAAACCCACAATCTCCTTTGCGTTCCTACCGCCTTTTAAGTCATTGAAAGATTAATAAACCCGCCCCATCAAAAGGGGAGCAGTTTGCTCCACACTGATTTAACGAGGCCTCTGTTGGTGTGGTCACATGACTTTTAGTATGCTGAGTCACGTGTTGGAATATTGCTCTGAACACTTCCGTGTCACATGCTCAATACGCAGCTCGAGCAGACGGCTCGAGCATAAAATCCCTACGCCTTGCCTCGCCTGGGATCCTGACTGTTCAACCTTTACACTTCAGTTTCTAACCTTTCCCCCCCAGCCAAGATCTCCCCAGCTTGGGAACCTCAGGAATTCTACCACATGCCTGCTTGCCCTGCCTTTCCACCCGACTCAGTCATCCTTGGATTACACAGCCGCCTCCTCCGCCATCTTGTTACCCCAGGTTCTGAGTGAGTTTTGATAATACCACTTTAATTATACAGGACCACACTCATCTGTTCTCTCCCAGGAGATTCATCCCCGCCCAGAACTAAGCCTCCAAACCATTCAGTTCCATGTAAATAAACTTTATTCTCTCACACTCCTACCATTAGTAAAGTCTGCTTTTGTGTCCGTTTCTCCCATCCTGGTCACGAACTGTGACAGTAATTTATGGTAAATGGACTTCTACTTATATAGAGCTTTTTCCAGTCATGTTGACCACTCAAAGTGCTTGACACTACATTGTACACATTAACATCCCGCTAGGTGGGGCAACTTAGGGCTCAGGGTCTTGCCTAAGGACACTTAAACATGTGGTCAGAGTAAGTCTGGAATCTCTTACCACAAAATCTCACCAGCAGGTTGAACTCAAGAGCTGTTACTTGGCTAAGCTTTAGCATTAAAGCTAGTGAGTCAATTTTTCTTCATTTTTTGCCACTAGACTTCTCACAGATGCAGTCTTCTGCAGCAAAAAGAACTTGTTGGTGAAGTGAGAGTTGGTGGGAAATAAATGCAGTCTTCGAGACATAGGAACAATAGAAAAATAAAAAAGTCTTGACTTATTGTGTCTTTCACAACCGTTGCACCACTTTAACAGAGTGCCTTAAAACAAGAGACTATTGGTGAGCAACATATTTGGATCACAAATCATGTGGAATTGCACCAATTGGTGAAACCAGAAGTTGTTGCAGATTGCATTTTTCATTTTCCTGTTCACTAAGCAAACTTAAAGTGTAACTTACCCCCAAACTAATTTTTTTTGCTGATGAACTGTCTAAATTGGGCTCTAAGAGTTCCAGCTGTCGTCTTATTTCAGTGCAGATTTTGGCATTTTCTTGTAAAGTTGTTTAATTTAGCAAACTTTGGTCAAAAACCGTCTTAGTGCTGCACCCTTTGGGTTGAACAGTGGCTACTGCAGTTGAATTTACCTATTGGCCAACGCAGTACAATTTGGTACAACTCAACGTCACAGGCTGCGGCTCAGGGTATAGAATAATGACTGTATACAGTATATATATATATATAGATGGACGAAGCATCTGTCACGTGACCCATAGGTTTCTGAAGAGCTGAATTGAAGCCCATAGACGGGGCCTACCGTCGCCATCTTGGTGTGTCGTCAGTAACGGAAAATCCATAAATGGGTAAGAAAAGTTGGAGCTGAGAGGGCTCCGTCATCAAATTGCGAGCTGCCTGTGGCTAACAGCTCACCAAGCAAGCTAACACTGAGCTAATAGTGGCTAACCAGCTAACAGGTGTACAGGTGTTACCTTTATAAAAACCGCGGCTTTCCAACACTCTACCTTCTTTCAGCTGGATATGCAACAGAAAATCATAAATCGGTGAGTTAATATTTTACTTACTTAATGCAGGTTTTCAGTAAGCGTTTTATGACTGGTGAACACCTTAAACTGCATCTTCCACATTGACATATATCTTATTGATATCACATTGTTATTCTCCTGATAAGATAATCAAACAAACCAATGTGCAAGAACTTATTATACCATGTGGAATAAATATATCTGCTTATGGATGCTATACATACACTTTCACAATGTCAGCTTTATCATGTTCTGCTGCTACTGTTACTTGTACATTATTTTTTTATGTATTTTTTATCATTTTATTCAGCACCAAGTCAGCAGCGCTCAAATTTTGTTGTACCAGTACACGGCTCTTCTATTTTATAGTCATTATATAAAAAAAAGTTCTTCTCAGATTAGCAACAGTCTGTGTAGATGATTAAAACTGGTCAGTTCTGCAAACTATATGCATATTTTACCAGTGGCATTTATCAATATTAGGGAAGGGACATTTTCTGTTTATTTAAAGTTTTATTTATTTCAATTGATGTCTCAGATGCTGCTTGTGATTCCACCACATCTATCACACAGAATAGAAACTGTAAGTATCCATCTTGTCCATTTCAGATGGCATCTTTCACATTGAAATAAATGTTTTATGTGTTTTTAATTTAGCTGTTTCTTCTTTTCCTCCTCTGGCCTACAGATGTAGAATTGGATTTATACACAGCTCCACATATTCCTGAACTTGAACAGCTCTTTGTTTCCTGTCTTTATTGTTTCCTGTCATTACTGGATGAATTCATTAGTCCAGGTGTGCCTGGCCATTGTTGTTGTTGTTACTGAGGTCAGACACATCTGGATTAATTAGTTCATCCAGTAATAAAAGACAGGAAACATGGAGCTATCTTAAGTTCAGGAAGTAGTGGAGCTGTGCATGCAGCTCATAGTAATACTTCAAAATGATCTGCTTTTTCAGCTGTCATCACCTGACTCATTCATAATTCAATTTTTTTCTCTTCACAGACACCATTTGGTTAATTTCAGACCATCCAGCATGATGCTCAGAGCTGCAGAGACCATCAGAGGTAACAGATCTTCCTGAAATGTTGGTGTACTGGTTTGACTGGGATGGACTGCGATGGAAAGACCTTTCACCTTGCAGAATGTCCCAGCTTCACCTTAAGTTTTCCTGTATAAAGATCACCGCTGTGAGTGCCTCTGCTTTTTATTTGGCCTTTAAAACTTTTTTTAAAAATATTTTAAATAAGTATAAATGTAGTCCTGACTGTTATGGCTAATGTGTAGTTATAAAGTAGCAATACTGTTGATAACTGTTGATCATCCTCCTTGTCTGCTGTCTCCAGGTCTCTGCCGTGCTTTGGGCCTTTTTTAAATTGTTAAATGAATATTTTTAAAAGATTACAGTATTTGTTAATAAATGTTTTTCCTCAACAATGACTGGAAATTCTTGCCATGGTACAAGACAAGTTTAACAATATTAATTTCAATTAAACTTTTATTTGCATCACATTATTTCATTATGACCTCAAAGAAACCAGACTGGATTAAATCTTGTATGCAATTTCATCTCCCCTCTGAAGCAGCAGTGGGACGGCAGTAACCCTCCAGAGAAACCTGTTAAGACAAATCCATGAGTTATTGAAGTCAATATTATCATACATTTATTCATGGAAAATAAAAACGTATGTTAAGTTGTTTCTAATATAGTCCATCAAGGTGAGTCAGATTATTGATTAGCAAACTGTATTTATGACATTTCATAACACCTGGGCTACACTCACACTTTTCACACTGCCATGTTTAAAATATGCTATAAAATCTTAATTAACAGTCTGGAAAACAGGAATTAAACACAAATTTCTCTTTGAATAAGAACCATTAATATTATTATCAAATCATGTTTGGGATGAGAGATGAGATTAAGTTTTTTGTTTGTCATTTTCCTCCTAATCGCTCAAGGTTTTAAAAATGCAACAACATGATGCTTTAGACAGAAAAGCTGATCATTAACAGCCGGTATCATTATTAAAAACAACGAGGATGAAGAGAAGGAGGAAGAAGAGACAGCCAGAAACAAACGTGGAAATGTTTGTGTAACACTGCCGGGGAAATGCAGGTGTTACCTGAAAAATGTTGCTATTAAAACACTATCATTCTGCACATTTTTGTCATTACTACACAAGGAACGGACGCTGTTGACTTATTTTACATCAGTGCTCAACCGTTATTATAGAGGACGAAGAGGAGCCAGCTAAATAACAACGCAGCTACGTTCGTGTAACGCTTCAGGGAAAATGCAGGTGTTATCAGGAAAAATGTTGCCAATAAAACACCATAATTCAGCACATTTTTCTCCTTACTTCACCAGAAACAGACACTGTTGACTTATTAATATTTTACAGCTGCACTCAACCACTTCCGCTGCCATCAAAGAAACAACATGTTTGTCATTAATTATCGGTCAAACTTTAAACCTACATTTTACAACCTTAAGTTTAATTTAGAAATGCTACACATTATTTTAATGGTTCCAATAATTTATTATTCAAAACGTAAAGCCTGTCTGTGGTTACCGGTGGTAAAATAGCCGAATAGCTAATTAATTAGCTCAACTAACACAGGAAAACCAGCTACTTAATAAATAAATGCAATTTCACTGACCGAAAAACTGGTATAGAAACTTCTTGGACGGCCTTTTGGTGCAATTAATTACACAGCAGGCCATAGTTTCCCACAGGTGCCAAAAAATATGTGAATATGCTGGTTGAGTATTCACGGCTTGAGTTCAGTCCGGTTCATTCAAACAAAGTGACGGTGAGGCAGCGGGCCTCAGGCCTGAGGCCTGTACGGAGCCAAAAGGAATCACAAAGCTAGCATACAGTGTTAGCCTGTCAATCAAAAGGACACGCCTCTAAATTCAAGGCTAAATAATGTCGAAACGGAGGAGTTAGAAAAGAAATTCAACCCCCCCCCCCTTGAGTTGTCATGAAGGTAAACTTTAACCTATTAACCCTAAAATGTTTTTTTGTACCAGGCTGTAAACATGTTTTTTTCTGCTGTGAAATCGAACATTTTAACATGGGAGTTAATGTAGATTGCTCTGTTTTGGAGCCTGCCCCTAGCGGATGAGGGCTTAACTGCAAGTTTGACGACTTCCGCATTAGCTTCATGTGTGATCAGAGAAGATGGCCACCTGCAGAGACATGCTCCCCCCGCTCATTCCCCCACACTTGGCCGTTCCCCTCTGTCTGTCGGCCTGCCTATTTCTGTGGAGTTTTTCAAACTTGTCTATGGGGCGGGGTCAGCCTTTTTCAGGGGGTTATGTTACACTTTAAAATACCATTGTGATAAACCAGCAATTCATTCTAACTCTTGGTGTAATATGGTTGAAGCTGGCAGTGAGATCTCTAGTCAGTCAGCCAATTTAATCTGGAAGGTGCTGGTTGCCAGAAAAACCCTGTTGGTAACACAGCAAAAGCTACGGCACAGTGAGCCCAAAGCATCACAGAGGTCTAATAGCATGGTAAATAGCAGTTGAAACCAGTTCAATGTGCCATTCATCAGCAAATAAGTGTTGCTGTTCAGTGACTGTCACTCCAGAATTTCTCATATGCCATAACTTCTGGCAGTGCCAGACTAGGCAATTTGCATTTACAGACTGTGGTGGAGGCATTTTTTTTAAATTAAACCCTAACCCAAATTCCTGTACAGTTACTGGGAGAAAATTACTTTGACTGTAACTGACAAACACTTTAGCCCATTGGGTCACAAATTAAAACATAGAACTCCATTTCTATGTATCACGTTGGCAGTTTACTGTTAGTTTTAATTCGCTGTATGAATGGATTTTACAATGCCATGCATTTCCAGGAGTATCATTATTAAAAAATACCTTTTTAATCATGTTGGGAAAAACTTAATTATATCACATGTCAGTGATGTAAAAGGCAATACATCAATTTAGGTAAATGAATAAGATTAAGCATAATTTCTGAAGTTTTATTTATCTGCTGTTAGTGCTGTTTCTCCAGATTTTGTATGTATGGCAGGGTCAGAGTTTTGCTGTAGTGGTAAGAAAACTGACAATAAAATATGTTTTTGTAAATCTCAAAAGTTGATATTTACTTGTATGCTAGCGATGTAAATAAGGTCGATTGAAGTTTTTTGTATTTAATTTTTACAATTTTAAATAATTGATGTAATGATCAAAGTCAGTTTGCTCAAATAAAGGTGCAGAGAGAATTAATTTTGCTTTAAAAATAATAATGTATGTTCTTTAATGGGTCCTGTCAACTCTGATATTTAGCAAAATGGTTTAGTCCACACCAGCACTTTTTAACTGATGGATACATAGTGCAGTGGGACAACCGAAGGAGAAAGTTATGTATTTCCTGAAGAAACTGAAGTGTTAAGTGAAGACAATCAATGAAATTTTTATTTATATAGTATTACATACATAATAAAAACT
The DNA here is from genome assembly GCA_037177515.1 of Pseudomugil tenellus. Lineage (NCBI taxonomy): Eukaryota > Metazoa > Chordata > Actinopteri > Atheriniformes > Pseudomugilidae > Pseudomugil > Pseudomugil tenellus. The sequence goes on from JBAMHX010065806.1 coordinate 11,320, forward strand.
CAATATCAACATAACATAATATAAGAAAATAAACTGGCATTCACATATCAAAACATATAACTCACCCAAAATCAATTACAGCAGTGCTCACCCAACAATGTTACGATTAACTTTGCACAAAACAAGGTAACACTTACGTAACAAAAAATTACTGTTAGAATTTCATCAAAGTTATTACCACAAATAACTGGCAATCTTTTCCAGGGTGTATCCTGCCTCTTGCTCGATGACTGTTGGGATTGGCTCCAGCTACCCGCGGCCCGGAATTGGATGACGCGGTTAAGATAATGGATGGATGGATACTACCACAAATCATCTGACTTTTGTGGAACTAATGATTGTGAACGCGTTTGTTGAATATTTTTCCTCGTTTCCAGTGATCAAACATAGATTCCTTGTAAATTCCAGATGCCACAGTCTTCGTATATCTGTCTGCTTGTTTGTTGACCTGTGATGGACTGGTGTACTAGCGAGGGTGTACCTGGCCAACGACTGCTGGGATAGTCTCCAGCTGCCCGCAACCCTGAACTGGATGAAGCGGCTAAGCAAATGGATGATTTGCTTATGATAATAATAAACATAAAAAAACAAGATGATAATAGCTTAACTTTGTTGTCATAAAAATTAATAATACACTTCTTCTGTTGGTTCTCCTGAGTCAGATTTAATACTTAATAAAAATATCCCATTTTACAAAAGGTCTTAAAATGTAGTAGATTTAGTAATTCAGTGCATTAATGAAAACAAGGAGATGACATGACTCAGAAAGCTGTCCAACCTGCATGTAATGAGAATTTTGTGCTGCCCCCTGGTCAGCAGATCATTTGTAGCACTGGCATAGAGCTGGCAGAGATTAGGATTCAGAACATTTTGATTGTCTGTGCAGAATTAAAAACCACTCTCTCTGCATGAGTTCACTCCCCCTTTTTCTCTTCCTCCTCTGTCCATTCTCTCTCTGTCCTCGTATGTTGTTGCCCTCTTTCTTCACAGATTTTCTTTGTCTTCATTACACAATGAGCTTGTTTTTTTTTCTCTTGTGCTATATATCATGTGTCCTTTTTATTTTGCTTTACTGGCATTACTGTTTTAATGTTTTTCTCACATTATGCTGTTACCAAATTATATCAAATACTGTATGTGCCAACTGTTTGTTATAGCAACAAATGAGGAGGAAGTGGTGATGGCAAAGAGAAATGTATAGAAGATGTACAGTCACGTGGCCCCCCATTGTTTCCACAACCTTGTTGGACTGCAAGCATCCATTGATGACCACCATAAGCTAAGCATGTACAAATGAACTAAAGCATGAATCTGGCATAAACACACACACAACTAGTATAGATCTGGTATCAAACATTTGCAAAATATATCTAAAATAGGTGGATCGAGTTCCCGTGAACAATCATCTCATTTTGTTGAACATCTGGAAGCTGAAGTGATGAGAAGATATCACTAGAAGTGTTCTCTACATGGGATTAACAATCCCTATAATCTCTGTATTTCAGTGTTACAGTATTACAAAGAGGCATTCAGCAATGTACATGAAGGTCCGGCTCGTGATTGGAAAATTATTTATAAACTTAAGTGTAAATGCACTTGTACCACTCCTGGCTTCAACTTCGTATCCACACATTTGTCTGTACAGACGTTTCTGCCGCGGCTCCACATAAAGCCACCAGGCTCTCCTCTTTTATAATCTCTTTAAAATGATGCCATTGAAAATGTTCCGGCTATGGCTAGATAATAACTTTAATAAAGCAAGATGCTCCGTAGATAACATCATCTTTACTTCCGTAAACACGATGACGTGACTTTGTGTCTTTACCATGCTCTTTTAATCAAGCTGGACACTTTTGGTGGGCATAACATTCATAAAAGGGTCTTAAACATCCATCCATCCATCTATTTTCTACCACTTATTCCCGAACGGGATCAGGGGGAGGGGCTGGAGCCAATCCCAGGTGACATTGGGCGAGAGGCGGGGTACACCTTGGAAAGGTCACCAGTCTATCACAGAGCCGACACACATAAACGAACAACATTACATTACAGTTCTTTAGCAGACGCTTTTCTCTAAAGCGACTTACATCTGAGAATAAGAACAACACAAGCACTAAACCAAACAGTAGAGGACATCATAGATAAGTGCAGTCCAACTGCTGTAGTGTATTTGGGCACAGGTGTTGCCTGCAGTGCTAGGTGCACAAATTTTTTTTTTTCCTATGTTAATGCAGAATGGCATTAAGTGCAGAAATATTGCTTAACAACCCCACACACTCACTCCTATGGGCAATTTAGAGTCTCCAGTCAGCCTATCCCTAAGGTGCATGTCTTTGGACTGTGGGAGGAAGCCACGTTAACACGGGGAGAACATGCAAACTCCACACAGATAGACCACCGTCCGAGCCAGGGATCAAACCCGCAACCTCTTTGCTATGAGACTACAGTGCTAACCACCCAGCCATCGTGCAGCCCTAAAGAAAATCAGATTCTACAAAATAATCCAAATTGAGTATTATGTCTTGCAGCCTGAACATGCTCAATATCCATCTCTAGTATCGGCCAGGCTACTTTTATCGTCTGGATTATGCAATTTTGGTCGGCTAAGAGAAATCCTGGCCAACTACAATACAAGCTACAAATATGAAATCAACAGCCTACCTGATATAAAGTGTTAACTGGATAATCTACTGGTAGCGCTGGCTCCCAGTCCTCTCGTCTCACAGCTACAATCCATTTGTCCTGTCTTTCTGTTTTTCGGTAATCTGTAGAACGACAAGCCGTTCTTTTGGCCGTTTATATTCCTACACCCAAATGTGGAGCATGAAATCACCAAATACTTTCACAACTATAAGATAATTACACATGCCTTACTCTATTCCAGATGTATCTTCAAGGCCTTATGTATTTTTGTGTCACAAATTGTGTCACAAATCCTTGTACAGACGAAGGTGCAGAAGGTGGAAACTGAGCTCTGTGCATCAGAGGGCAACATAACTAGTCCACACTACATTATATTTACCTCCCACTGATAAATCCTTTTCCTTTTCAATTTGCCCTTAGAAGTAGAAGTTAAAAGCACATGGTTAAGGTTTAAGTGCCTTGGCTTGGTTTAAATGTTGCTGAATACACCTGAGATAATTACAAACATATTTGAACAACCTTCGGTATGTGTTTTGCAGAAACTCAACTTATCTACAATTAACTAAAAATGAAGAAATAATTTCAGTACAGAAAAGGGCCAAAATAACTGTTACTACAAAATAAAAATGTGTAGTGTGAGCTAATTTCCAATTTCAGTACTGTGAAGTATTGTTTTTTTTTTTTCATAAATCAGTAGATATACAACTTATTTTCCATTGTTTTTTATAGAGACGATTCTTTACTTTGATCTATGGTTGCCATGGTTTTCAGCGTCAGCAGCTAGAACGTGGGCTTTCTACCTGATACTGGTCAGCATCCTTCTCTCAGTCTCTGCAAAGATATTTACATTCTCGTTTCTGGACAATACAATCTTCTCAATTACTTGTTGCCATGGTTCAGCCATGATTAATTTCTCAGTTGTTGTGAGAATATTTTTGCTCCCTTTGTCAGTCTTTACTCCTGCTTCCCCCTTTCCCTAGCTTATATTTATGAAAATCCTTTAAAACTAAGCACAACACTTGATGAGTGATGCTTTTCCCCCATTTTAAGAGTTATGTTCATAAAATAAAATCAGCACTGATTGATAAGATTTCTGCTGATGATGCTTATTGGTCTGGGTGTTACACAATCAGTCTCATCCTTGTGGGATCCAGCTACTGTCCTGTGACATTACTGCACCACAGCTCAGATTTATAGCTTCTTGATTTTTTTTCATAATGATAATGAGGAAAATACTTACATAGAAAATTATTTATTATGAGATATCTTGAGGTTATGATAAAAAGAATTCCGGGGGGTACAAGTATTGCTTTTTTAAACAATATTTTGTAAGCACAGTTTAAAGACTGAGGGTTATACAGTATGTGACAGAGAATTAAATGTGACAGAGAATTAAATAAAAATGTTCATTTAATCACTAAGATTAGTTTGAAAGACTTGATGTCACTTTATGATTTTGTTATATAAAGATAAACGCTCTAATTACTGGAACTCAACCCCCCCTTATTCAGACTCTTTGAGAACCCTTTTTGTTTTCTAACTGCACACACCGACATTGCTGCAAGCCTTCTTCCAGCTCCGGGTTAACTCGGTCAGTAATGAAGAGATTAAACCTGAGAGGTCATGAGTCATTTAAAAATGTCCACTTTCAGTCTTGCAAGAATGTTGTGCAGAAAATGGCTCATGATTCATCCTGTCTGGTGATTTCACACAGACTCCTGTCTGAAGATAAGTCTGGAGATCTTTTTTTCTCTTTTAAACACCTACAAACACACAAATACACACATACCTATTTCAATCTAAAGCTAACATTTTTAATCGGGCTGACAAACAATTTGAAGATGAATCATTGTTTTGCTCCTGAGCAGCATTTAGAGGGTGACAATATACCTTTTAAAAAGGTCAGGAATTTCTGCACTGGACTGAACTCTGTTATTTAAATCACATGGTTTCTATCTTTGGGGGCTTCATGTGTTCAGTCTGTTACATTAGGCAAACATCTGCTGTCACAAACTCTCAGCAGTGTGTGCAGCCGTAACACACTTAAACATATGAACACTGACTTGCCTGTCAATCTCTCTGTGAATAATTAATCATTCACCTTTGATCATGTAAAGTGAAGTTAATGTAAAATAAATGCTAGAAGGAAACGCCCAATTATCAGCATGGAGTCCAGTGTAAACCAAAAGGACAAGTTTTTAATAAGAGTAATGTCCCCACTCAGTTTATTTTCAGGACAGTGTATTTATATGGAAGAAGAGAAAGCACACATACAGTTTAAACACACAAACACACACACACACACACACACACACACACACACACACACACACACACACACACACACACACACACA
>JBAMHX010066097.1:0-16294 GCA_037177515.1 Pseudomugil tenellus
ACTTTTTACTAAAGACTTAAGGTTTAGACTTAGGCTTTATACAAATTGTTCAACAAGCTGGTTTCAACCCTTTTCAAATCAGCTATGTTTTGCTAAACCTTCAACCTTTTTCACACTATTTAAGCATCCGTTTCTGCTTTTTGACATTCAAAAAGTTTCCCAATAAATTAACCCTAACCCTAACCTGGTGAGGAAATCATAAATCCCAAAATTTTAAAATTTGAACCAGGTTTTCCCCTTGGTGACCTAAACAGGTATACCAAGTATCAAAATCCAATTGTGAAAATTGTTTGAATTATCACATTCATACAAAGCGATAATTGGCGGGGGCGATCCGCATTTGATCCGGATATAATGATGGTACGCAGTACCTGCATGAACGGCATGTTGTTTCTGTCCTCAAAACTGGGCCGATCCTTTCCCTCCAAAACCTGATCAATCTCCTGCTGACAGCGTTCTGAGATAAAAAGACAACAATAAAAGAGGAAAATATAAGTAGGAAATAACAAAACACTACATCCCAAGATTAAACCAAGAACATATATGTGTATACACAAGTACATATGTACACATGTAACGCTCCTTCAGTATATTTATTGTCAACCAATCCCTTTACAGAACCGGGATCACATGGCCTGTACAGACATCAGGAATTCCTTCCTTTCTTTAGGGTTACCTTGTATATGAGGGTAGTTCATCAAGTAAAGGAAACCTGTCAGCAGGGTGTTAGAGGTGGTGTCGGTTCCAGCAAAGTGAAGATCCAGAGAGTACATGATGAGTTGTTCCTCTGAGAATGAAGCATCATCTCCTCTCTAAAGGGATAAGTGTTTGCTCTAACATTAATGCACACATTTTAATAATGCTGTGATACTTCATACACGCAGTGATTACTGTGTTTCTGATGGTGAGTTTCACACACCTTCTCCAGCTCGTCCAGGTAGCAGTCCAGAAAATCTCGAGGATCTCCAGAAACTCTGGTCTTCTTGTGATCGTTCAGTAATTCATTTCCAATTCTTTCACAAATCTAAAAGAGAAAGAAAATCATTTTCAACATGGATGTTTCATTTTCATCCATCAAATTTAAACAGAACATGTAACCAGAACACTTTTTTAGGTTTATTCTATCATACCAACCAAACTATATAATACCAACAAAACAATACAGTACAATAGAAACCATATGCTACATCACCACATATTGCTACACATTACACCAGGGGTGTCCAGATCCACTCTTCCAGGGCTGAAATCCTGCAGGTTTTCCATATTTCCTGCTCCAACATGCCTAAATGCAAAATGCATAACCTCATAAACTGTTGACTATATTTCACCTGACTCCTGTGTGCTGAAGCAGGGAAACATTTAAAAATCTGCAGGATTGTGGCCCTCAAGGGCCGATTAATACCACTGTATAAAGCTGGACTTATACTTGCTGCTAACGCATTCAATGTGCTTTTGCAGTCAGGCATATTGTTACAGCATTATATTGCAGTTTCTCTTCTGCAGTTAATTCACAAATTCCTTGTGAATCTCTATAAATATGGAAAAAGATAATTACAAACAGATCAATTCCAAGAGAGTATGTCTGTATAACGAGCTGCAAACAGGGATTAAAATATTGAAAAGTACAATATTATGCAATACCAGACAATAAATTATATTATATTACATTACAGTAATGTGTAATGTGTAGATGAACATGTCGGTGGAAGGAACAGAAACAGCTTTAAAAACAGACACTTTTCTCCAAAGCGACTTCCATCTGAGAATAAGAACAATACAAGCGCTAAATCAAACAGTAGAGGACATCATAGCTAAGAGCAGTTCAACTGCTGTAGTGTAGTTGAGCACAGGTGGTCCCTGCGGTGCTAGGGGCACTGCAGACATTAAATTATGAAGCCATTCATACCATAAGATACCAATAAATACTATGTTATACCATGCAATACAATGCAGAAGCATCATGCTACCGCTAGTCTAGATTCCCAGTCATCAGTTGGATGGATGGATAGGCAGACAGACAGAGACAGACAGACAGATACCTCTGCGTTCTTAAAGGCCTGTCTGAATGGCAGCGGCAGGTTACGGATAAAGGGGAGGGAATCATACATCTGTAAAAGAAGATTACATGAATTTATTGTTTTCTGCAGACGTGTTATTCTGCTTGATGATTTGAAAAGGCTTATTCTAGACACTAGAAATGAGCTTAAACCTGCAGTGTTTGTGATGGTCAGCAGAGGACAGTCTAACACAACAGCATTATTTCTGAATATTTTTGAGACTCACCATAGCCCACGGCCCATTGGCTATTTTGGCATTTTCAGTAAAACATTGAACAATGGTTTTGATGGTCTCATCATGGTACTCGTAGCGTTTACCAAACAGAACCTGGCAGATGATGTTAGATGCTGCATTATGGAACATGACCTGAGGACTCATAGTTTTACCTGGAAAAGATAGAACAGAAAAAAAAGTAAAAGAGTATAGTAGACAATCATGAGGGAACATGACAGAGATACAGGCCCACAGGTGACATACCGATGCTGGTTTCCAATGTTTTCATGATGTGTTGTATCTCATCATGAATTCTGTCTTCCATTGATTTCTTTCCCAGACCAAAGTTCCTTAAAGTCATCAGAGCAAAGCGACGATGATCCCTCCAATTGGAACCATAATCTGCCAGGATCACTCCTGCATGAGTAAAATGGCACCTTTATTCAAACAAGTGAATAAAATATTCACCTCAAAACACAATATTTTCACTTAATTTGTGAAACAAATTCTTCATAAAGGACAATGAAGGTTGCATGTATGAATGGAAGCAGGTAGCGCTCCAGGACTGATGAAAACCAGCATTTCTACACCACCCCGCTTTGTGCCACATGCAAATGTGTAGATGAACATGTCAGTGGAAGGAACAGAAACAGCTTTAAGTGAAAACAAAGTTTCAGAAATCTGACGGAGTCACATTTTTCAGAAATATTATGTATTTATGTAGATCTAGAGACAGACTGACGGAGCAGTTGTTTTAAAGTGAGACTCTGAAAGAAATAAAATCTTTATAAATCACGAGACTTTATTTTAAACTTAAATTGTTTCATTTTTCTAGAAGATATTTTATCTATCAGTTTTCGCCGTGATGGACTAGTGACCTGCCCAGGTGTTTCTGTCTCTGGCAAGTGCAGGGATAAGCTTCGGCTTCCTACAATCCTGAGTTTGACTAATGAATGAACAAATGAATGACACGCTTTTTTCTCTTTTACACATTTTTGCACACATTTTTACACGGACTTTAGTTTAACTGTTATGCTGTTTTTCAGGTTCTTTAGAAATAAAACTTTATGGCTTATTATGATAAAAGTGATTTTTATTGCACAGTCATGCAACATGTTTCTATTTTTCAGAGTTTAAAAAAGAAATCAGCATCATCATGGTTTCAGCAAAATGTAATGAATAATAATTATCTGTTTTGTGATTGACAGACTTTACCTTTCCTCTTGGTGACATCATTTACCATCAGGTCTTGGGGTCGTCCAGCGTAATCAGTACCCTTGATGACCATGGCCTCTTTCATGGCCTTCAGCCCGTTAATGACTACAGCCGGTTTTGGACCAATGAACAGACTGTAGACGTTTCCATAAGACTTGCTCAGCTGGGACAAGAACAAGACAACTTTCAGGTGAATGCAGTTGATCAAAGGGAACGAGGATACATCATATTTAGCATTATAATCTGATGTCGATGAAACGTAGACAATCGACTGGATGTTTTTCTCTGCGTGCACTGTTGCACCAGGCTCTGTTGTAATCTAAACATGAATATTTCATACAACATGTTCTCTATCAGGACTGCATCAGTGTCTGCTGTGTCATTTTACACTCAGCTGCAACTAGTATCCGTACTCTGGAAAATTTAGGTAAATCTCAGAGCTTTATCAACTTTATTAACTGTTAATCTGCCTTATTTTCAGCTGTTAGAAACATAATCTGAACTCTGCTGGAAAAGATAAGAAGCAGCTGTAAAAAAAAAACAAAAAAAGAAAAAGAGCAGCAAGCAGCTCTGATTAAAGGTTTATGCACATGCACAGAGTTCGTCAGTGACCTTTACCTACATAGCCTGCAGGGAAGGTTAGGTCTTAACCAGAAAACTTTACAATAACACGTTATGTAACCGTAAAAGACAAAGCAAACAGAGCAGCTGCTGAGTAACTGCTCTCCCAACAGTGCAGTGAAAGAGGTTTTCATTTTAAAGCCAGCAGGTTTCGCTTCCAAGATGTACTAAGAAGTTTTTCACCAACTCAGAAACACCAACAGAATGACAAGTTTAGTTTCCAAAAAGACCAGGAGAGAGTTGCCAATTGATCTCCAGTAGACTGGATTACTGGAACGATTTTTTTAACTAGATTCACAGTTGGCTTACCGGAATGTTTTTTAAGCTTCTTAAAAGAGCATTAAACATCTGAAATCCATGCTATTGCTGCTGCTATAACTTTAACTAAGACTGGGCGGTCTGTACATATCACACCAGTTTATACATCTTTAAACTGGTTTCCAGTCACAGAGCTGTTTAAAACTCTACTGAAGGCTTACACTATCCCAAAATCCATCTGTGACATGTTCAGAGAATATAAACCTGCAGAGATGTTTTTATTTTAGTTCAAATCAGTTGTCATTTCATGGCAAAATAAATAAAACAGGTCAAAATGTAATTGTATGTTGGAGGAAATCAGAGGGTTGTATAAATAATGTTGTCTAGTAACCTTACTCATTATGTTGCTTATATATGGCGAGGTGGTTAGCACTGTAGCCTCACAGCAAGCAGGTTGCCGGTTCGATCCCCGGCTTGGGTGGTGGCCTATCTGTGTGGAGTTTGCATGTTCTCCCCGTGTTAGCGTGGGTTCTCACCGGGTTCTCCGGCTTCCTCCCACAGTCCAAAGACATGCACCATGGGGATAGGCTAATTGGACACTCTAAATTGACCTTGGGTGTGAGTGTGTGCGTGGTTGTTTGTCTATATATGTGGCCCTGTGATGGACTGGCGACCTGTCCAGGGTGTACCCCGCCTCTCGCTGCTGGGATTGGCTCCAGCCCCCCTGCGACCCCGTTCGGGAATAAGCAGTAGAAAATGGATGGATGGATATTTGGCATACCTCAATGGTCTAAAACTTTTTATCAGTACAACTAGTAGCTAGAGGTTTAATGCTTTAATGCTTTGTTCATAACAGAACAAGAATGAAAGTTTACAGAATTATTTATTATTATTTATTAATTATAAATATATGATTATTATTAATTATTAATTTATTGATTTTGGAATTAAAAATGTAATAAACCTGTGACTTAATTTGGAATTAAATATAATTTAGAATTGTCATTTTCATTTTGAATGAAATGTTTACATTGTAAATTCTTATCTCCATGAAACAAATTTGACTTTTTTTCAAACTAAAGAGGAGTTAAAATTCATGTAATTTTGAGTTTTGTTTTATGCACTGAGGAAGAAAAATATGCTATTTTATTAAATAGATATTGTTAAATTATTTGGCCCATTAATCTGTTATGGATTTTTTTTTCTGCCAAAAACTATAAGCAACATTGACCTCAAAATATTCACATCGGAAGGATTGTTTTTTGTTACTGGCCTTTCATATTTATTTTATATTTATTCATGTATTGCCTTTATGCCCATTTAAATACCTGCATCTCTAACAGCTTACACACTCAAAAAGCAGCATTTCTTACCCTTTCAAAGTCCTTCAAAGGATTCTCCAGGCTCAAGTGCAACAGGTTCCCCAGTATGGGCAATGTGGGAGGTCCTGGCGGGAAGTCCTTGGGCCGCCGAGACTTAAACTGGAGGAAAAGGAACCAAACACAGAGCCATAACAGAACTACTGACACAAACATGTTTGTGGAAGACTGGAAGACGTTACAGGCCTTGTTGGTGGACTTGCATTAAAAGGGAGATTCAGCTCAGCTTAAAGCCACACCTCCTCCAGCTCTGTACTTTGTTCCTCTGGATAAAAGCTGGCTGGTGACTTCTAGGAGGGAGAGGCTACTCTGCTTCTCACAAGTGAACAGTTCTGATTTATATCTTATGTAGGAATGTATTTATTATCTAACAAAACCTCAATGAAGGACTCTCTTGTCTAATAACGTTTCTCTGCATTTTGTCATAAAACTCATCTAAGGGGGACCGGACCGGCTGCAACTAATGTTCATACTCTGGAATATTTAAGTAAAATCCAGACCTTTATCAACTTTATTAATTGGTAATCTGCCTTATTTGTAGCTGTTAGAAGCAATAATCTGAACTCTGTGTTTGAAAAGATAAGAAGCAGCTGTAAATAAAAACCTGTACAGCAAGCTGGTTAAAGGTTTATCCACATACACAGTTCCTCCCCTTCAGTGACCTTTACCTACACAGACTGCAGGACTGGTTGGGTGCAGTGAAAGAGTTTTTCATTTCAGAACTAGCAGGTTTCCTTTGCTAAACATCAGCCACTTCCAAGCTGCACTAAAAAGTTTTTCACCAACTTAACAGGATGATGAGTTTAGTCTCCCAGAAAGACCAGCAGAGACTTGCCTATGCATTCATCTCCAGTAGACTGGATTACTGGAATGGTTCAATTAAATTAAATTAAACTTTATTTGTATAGAGCCAATTCAAGACAATGTTATCTCAAGGGGCTTCACAGAGATCAGCCAATTCATAAAAATAGCCTATTTAAGGAAACCAGCAAGTTTGCAATCTCCAATCCTGAGCCAGCATGACGTGACACTGGGAAGGAAAACTCACTTTTAACAGGAAGGCATGACACATTGAGCATTTCCATACTCTGCTGTTTATTTTCCATGTATAGAACAGTTCTGGCAATATTAACCTGTTTCTCTTTTGTCTGCAGGTCTTATTTCTTATTTCTCCGTTTTTGTTGGTCTTATTTCTTATTTTCTTTTTTTCTGCAGGTCTTCCTGGATAGCAGCTGCTGTGTGTATTGATTTGTCTTTCCTGTCCTCTCTGACCCCAGTAACTCAAGGCAGATGGCTACCTTACCTGAACCGGGTTGTGTTGGAGGTTTTGCCTTCCTGTTAAAAGGGAGTTTTCCTTCCCACTGCTCATGCTTGCTCAGGATGGGAAATTGGATCGAAGTCAAGATTCAATAAAATTTTGATGGTTCCCTTAAATAGGCTATTTTTATGAATTGGCTCATCTCTGAAATCTTTTAATTGGATTCGCAGTACAACAAAACAAAACAAAAAAAACAGACTGGATTACCAGAATTTTTTTTTAAAAAAAGTTTCTTAATAGAGCATTAAACATCTGAACCAGTTTGAGAATTTGATGTCAAGCTCTACACAAGTCTGTCAATGACAACCATAAAAAGTCAAATTCTGATGGGAGTCCCAAGGTTTGTATAATTTCTACAAAAATGTGTGTGACACAATCAGCCTGCTTTGTTTACACTGGATTTAAAAAATGATCCAGATATTCTGCTCTTTAATAATTCTCGCTTCCACTGGTCACCTGGGGGGGGGTGGGCGACTGTCTTTTGTTTTTTTTAACCCTCATGAATTTTTTGGAAGATGTAGATTTCCTCTCCTTACTATGAGATACCTATCAGTTGTTGTCTCTGCTTAAGCTTTTTTATATCACCAAACACAGAGGGTCAGGGATATTATTATCGTGTGAGTTTGATAACTCAAACTATTTTACAATTTCATTTTGATACTCTTTATATCTGTTTAGGTCCCCAAGGAGATGAACTGTGTCAAATTTCACCATGTGTGGATCTATGGTTTCCCCACCATTTTGTGCTTTATGCACACAATTTTTTTGGCTATCTGGAACTATTTGTCTCATTGACCTCAAATCAAGTGCAAATGAAAGGTCATGATCATGTATTCAATCGTAACATCACACTGCCTTGTTCAATATTTTCATACCAGGTGGAGCTTTGTAGCTGAAAAAGTAAAGTTTTGGCCATATCTTTGTAACAATTTGTTAGATTAACTTCAAATCAAGTGACAGGTTGTGACCTCGGGATCCATCTGGGAATGACATCATACCTCCTGGTACATACATAACATCTTCGTTACTGTCTCAGTGTTAAATGACAAAGTCTTTATTGTTCCATGCAGATGCTCTAAAGTTTGGCCAGAAGATGTCACCATAGACTGATGGATTAGAAACCTTCATTGTTAAGGAAACCGTATGGGATGTTATGCTCGAGCCTATCTGTTTGAGGAATTTCAAACGGGCGGGTTTGTCAATCTCTCACTGACTTAAAGGTCAGTCAAAATGTGAAGGAGATCATGGGTTTTTGAGAGGAGAATCACATAGAAATATCCATATGGCGTCTGTCTTATATAGATTTCTTCCATGCATATGTAGGGTCTATGTATGAATAGAATATCTGTGCCTGTTGAGCACCTCGCAGGACCTTTGAGGGGGTGGGCTTGTCCGAAATATATAGAGCAGCGTGGGTTTATGAGAGGAGGAGATTCTGTGGTGGTTTGCAGTATTACAATTAGAAAGACAGATTGAAAGCATCACAATAATATAATCTTAGATTAGAATGAATTTAGTTGATACTTGTATAGACACATTTACTGACAGACAGGCCAGTTGTACTGTAGCTCACTTGTGATTGTTTATATGTTTCCACGCTGAAAGTTAGTGTTTAGCGTTGTGGGATTTCCCTTCTTTCTTGGACTTCTTGGTATGTTTATCAATTAATCCTTCCTACCTCATAAGGTTCCTGCCATACACTGCTAAACTTAGATAAAATTATTTAAGTTTACATGACCTGGAAGTGGCGAGCAGCAGATGGACACCGGCAGACTGATAGGAAAAAAGGGGCATCAGACGAGCAAAACAAATGATTTTTATGCTTGCCGGTCTTATCTACCACTGGTTTACAGGATATATTTACCCATTTTATTTTCTTCACACTGCGGAGGCTGATATGTGATGATGTTATTTAAATATTCAGTTGTATCTAGTTTTTGCAATGTTCCATGAGACATCAATACGAAGCGTGGAGTCTAAGCAACCAGGACAGATATGAAGATATACCAAAATACATTCAGTCATGCTCACACACATTTACCTAGAGTTATAAACATATACCGGTAGTCAGCGAGAAGGTTTTGTTCCAGGCTGGAGAGGCATTTTGCCAGAGAAGGAGCAAACAGTTTTTTGTATATAATAATCTGTCAGCTCAGAGTTGTACAAGTATATGTCAGAAATAATTTTATTCAACTGAATAAAATCAGTAACATGATCACCGTTGTACAAGCATTCCTTACCTTATGTTTACTTCAGGTGCTACTTGTGATTACAGATTATAAATTATTACAGATTATATTATCTTATTCAATCACACTAATGATACTATATTTATAATGTCTACAAGAAACAAGAAGACAAAATAACTCATCATTTATTGAACTCTTAGTCAATTTTTGAGACAGTGCAGAGAAGGAATTGTATCAGTGCGAACCCTGATGCATTATACACCTGCTGCAGCCAAGAGATGGTGCCCTTGTTTGTTTCAACAATAAGTCAGTCTCAGGCAGTGCTCACACTTAGCTCGGTGTTTCATCAGGCCTCCATCCGTAGAAAACCAACTTTGTTGGCTTTGTTGGCAGACTGCAGCAAAAACATCCTGAGAGTAACTGATCATCAGAGCTAACTTCATAGGAAACATTTGTGCCATGAACCTGCTGGTGATTAGTGATTAAGAGCAGCCACTACCTAATTAGACATGTCTGTCAGGTGTTTCTGAGATTGACCCACTTTCCTCTGGTGCTCTGCAAGGAAAACTAAAATCATGTTAAATGTCGATTTAAACAGAAAATAAACAGCTTTTGCAAAAGCATTATTTCTTTGCCATCTTTTTATCATTATAATAATGTGATTTGTGTTTTTTGGTCCACTTTGGATGGTCAGTCATTACAATCAGTTTATGTTTATTGAAAGAAGGCTCAGTCATCTTCTCCCAACTACACCTGATATCTGCTTCCTGAAATGAAAGATAGCATAGTCCCAAATGAAAAGAAAAAACAGTGACTAAATATCAACCTTTTGAAATAAATCACAGCTTGTGTTTTATTAACCTTTGACATCACAGCAGTCTGTTTGATTGGATACCAGCAATAACATGGTTAAAAAGTTAAAATGTTAGTCACTGTGTGATGCGCTGACTATCCTAATTTTATATATGTGGTATTGATTATGACCATATGAGGCTGCTTTTGCTGCCCTCTTGATATTGTAATTTGCTCTTTTAATTATGAAAGCCCAATAGCTTCTAAAATCCTAGTGCCTCCCATTGGCAGAACACGAGTAGTGCTGCAAAGTTTGCTTGTTTTCTGTGAAGTTGCTTGTCTACTTAGGCTCCTCTGCTCCCTCTGCGATGCTGTCAGGATTTTATCACAACAGTCCACAATTAAGCAATACTGCCTGGATGCAAAACAGGAAACACAACAATTCTTTTTTTCCTGGAACTTTTGCTCACAGCCCTGTTTCCTTGGTTACTCGAGCCATCTGTACCAGCATTCCCCTTCACACACGCACGACTTCACTATCCCCACAAGGCAAGCTAAGGCAAGTTTATTTGAAAAGCAAATTTCATCTACAGGACAATTCGAAATGCTTTACATTAAAACACAAAGTTTCAGAATTAAGTTATTTTGATTAAAGGTGGCAAATAAACAGTTTTTAAGCCTGATTTAAAGCAGCTGGCAGTTTGTAACATGTGTGGAGCATAAAACCCAAAACGCTGCCTCCATGTTTAGTTCTGACTCTGAGAACAGTGTCAGATGACCTGAGGGATCTGATTGGTTCATAACTAAACATCCTGAATATATTTTGGTCATTTTAGTACTTTATGAACTAACAACAGGATTTTGAAGTTAATTCTTTGACAGAAAGGAAGCCAGTCTACAGATCTGAGGACTGGAGGTATATAATCAACTTTCTTGGTCTGAGTGAGGATTTGACCAGCAGCGTTCTGGACTAACTGCAGCTGTCTGATGGACCTCTTATAGAGACCAGTAAGGTCAGCGTTACAGCAGTCTAGTCTACTAAATTTAAATGCATGGGCAGGATTTTTTAAATCTTGCTGAGATCAGTTCTTTAATCTTCCAGATGTTCTTTATGTGATAAAAAAGAGGCTTCACAGCTGTCTTCATATGATGATAAAGTTCAGGTCGAGTCCAGGACTACACTGATATTTCTGACTTTGTTTTAACATAGCTTCCTGAAGCTGATTGTTGACTTTTAATCTTTCTTCTTTGGCTGCAAAAGCTATTGTTTGAGGTTTTTTTATTATTTAATTGAAGGAAATTCCTGCACATCTAATCTTTCATTTAATTTGATAAATGCATTTGATCAGAGTTCAGACCGTATTTGGAAGCAATTGGAAAAATATAGATGTTGAGCAGCGGTTGGCCCAAAAAGGAGCCTTGTGGAACTGCATATTTTATTAAACTGTTTTATTACAGACTTAATGTCTAAAAATAACATAACAGACACACATAAACTCAAAACATAAAATCAACAATTATTTACTTAAAAGACAACTATGCCAAATATTGGACTGGTATCATATTGCAGTGAATTGTTTGTTTGAAAGTGACACCAAAATGTCATTTTCAGACTAATCCAGCGTTCAAATAAAACTGTACATTAGATTTCTCAGTAAATCTCTGGGGTGTTCACACGTGCAGACACAAAGAGGTCAGTTGCACTGGACCATCTTGGCCTTCCCACAACTAGGTGAAATGCATCATTGTAAACCACTTGAAGTCTTTGTAAACTGGCCTTGTACTGGGTCCAGAGGGGAGCTGTGTACAATGGTGTACAATATGATTTAAACAAAGTCACCTTTGCCTCATCAGAACACGGACCAAATTTCTGAATTGTCTATAAATATTATTATCATCAAACATAGTAGTAGTAATGATGTGCCCAAGATATTTGATTTTATCTGTGACGCTCAACCCAACATTTGACAAATAAAAGTTTAGAAAACTCATGAATCTGTCCTCCTTGGTTTTAAAGATCATTACCATACTCTTAGTGGCATTATACGTTACATCATGTTGCATACAATAATCTGAAGAGATGCTGAGCAGCTGTTGTAGACCGGCAGTGCTGGAACTAAACACAACCAAGTCATCAGCATACATCAGATGGTTTTAAAGAAGGCTTCCAGTTACACAACCAGTTCTACATGCTTTTAACTTTGTTTTAGTGATAGATTGTGATAGAATTCCTCAATGGCTTACCCCATTGCTTACTCCAAAAGGGGCAGACACCTTGTGTGTCCCCCACCCCCACTTGAGCTGATTAGTTTTCTGTGTGTAGTGGGGTTGTCATATTTCCCACAGCCCATGAATTATCCTGGTAAGCTCCACCCTTAATCCCGCCCATTAGTTAGGAGCAGGTATAAGGCAGCTGCTCACAACATGGCAGTAACTTTCTTGCTGCTCTGCCCTGTTGCTGCTGCTGGTGCCTCTGGTGTTTAAGGTAGGAAAAATGGAAAACAGAAAAGCGGTCAGTCTAAAACATAAACTTTATTTGAGGAAATGTTTCACTTTAGTGCTGTTGTGCCTTGGTGGATGGTACTCATCTGGTGGAGTTCTGAACCCTGCTTAAAGGTGGTAAGTTGGTTCTACACTAGGCCAGTTATCAAGGTGAGCCTTTTTCTAACACCCAGTCTCCTTTTTTCAGGCTAAACCTGCTGCTGTTTTGCACTCCTTACTGTTTTACACTTGTTGTTGTTTTGCACTTATCGTGAGTTTTAATTCAACAGTCTCGGTTGAATTAAATAGCCTATCATCCTTTTTTTGGTAATTCCTGTTCTAAGATTAAATATTTTTTTTTTTTTTTTTTAGTGATGTGAGGAGCCTCCTGGTGGTTGAGCTAGGCACGTTGGAGAAGTTCCCTCACTTTGCATGTGACTTTGTGCACGGGAATCACAAGTTTCTTTGTTTTACACATTTCCTTTGCTGTGTCTGAGGTGAGTATGTGGTGACACCCCCGAACACATCCTTGTTGGTCTGCTCACCACCGGCTTGTTTATAAGTACATTTTTTACCATTTTAGACTTATGCAGATGTTAAATCTTACTGGTCCTTTTTAAGATTATATTATGTAGTAAAATAAAATAGTTTTAACATTTAGTTATTTGTTGACCTTCATTTATCATCTGTAAAACTTTCAACAAAATATTGTTTCTGACACGTATTGTTTCAGAATCTTACCTGTGTTCCTTTACAAATTTACCCTCGGAGGTAACCTCGCTACATGTGCATACCAATACATTAAAACACAAGCAATATATTTGGGTACACCTTTCTCTATCAATTTAATGTCTGGTGATTCACCCTATCAAATGCTTTAGAAGCATCTAAAATGCACATAAACAGAAATTCTGCCTTTTTGTAGTTAAACACCATCTCCTATAGAACATATATGCTGATGTCTGTGCCCAAAATACTCTTAAACCCAAACTGGTCAGCAGATTTTATATACGAAGATCTTGTTCAGCAGGATTACTTTAATTACTTTTGACATTGATCATTTTAGTTCGCTCAGATTTCTAGTTACCTTTAAACACAAAGTAGTTTCTGTCCTTTAAATAAAACTAAGACTCCTTATTTGCAGTGCCATAAAGTCTTACCACGTTTTTTAATCTGTTAGGTAAGATATGATTTACCAAGAATTGCGGCTCATGCAAGATAGCCAAGTAGCATTATTTTCACTTTTAAATTCAATGTAAAATTCTGCATTTCCCTTTTGTTTGCTCCACACCTACCATCATAAACCGTTGAATGACCTAAACGTCACACCCAGGATGCATAACTGAAACTGTTTCCATAACCACTTTACAACATGCATCTAAAAAACCACATCAGAGTGTAAAAACATTTTTAGCAATAATTGAGTTTTTTTTTTAAATGCTCTCAATTATAAATCCCCTTATTTTATCTCATAGAAAACCTAAAACTTTGTTTTCCTCCACATGCGTTCAGCTGTTCATCTTTTACCATTGTGGGATTTTTCCATGGAGCTGGGGAGAGGGAGGATGACCTGGATGGAGTGTGGTTAGATGAGAGGGTCGATCCTTACTGGAGCTTTCAGTTTCCTGTATCACATGCTCTTCATGCTGAGGTGGTTTTAGCTCAATGTTTCTGCTGGGTTCTGTCCTGTCTTGTTTTTGTCTCACTTGTCTTTTATTTTTCAATATACTTTTTTCAAGGAACAAAATGTTAAGAAAATAAAACAGGTGTAATGTGAACAGCCTCACTCCTGAGTTAAGACATAAGCCATCTGCCTTAAAAAAGGGCCTGTAGTCAGAGCTCACACGAACACCACGATCTCTTCCTATTCTGACATTGATAAAAGGAGAGTGTTTGCAGTAAGCCCATTCAATCAAAATCAGCACAAAGTAAATCATATTGAAAAACCTGTTCATAAAACTTTTTAAAAGTTTCTTTATAATACTGAGATTATTTGTAAAGGCTCTAACAGAAGAGTTTATGAATGTTCTTCATTCAGTGATGAATAAAAAGACCTTAAGCTCTGTTCTCACCAATGAGTCACAACTTTTTTTCTTGTCTTCCTACATGAAAAAAAACTGGGAACAGTGCCTGAAAATCTATTTTGTTATGTTTCTGGGAGCCTTCCATTGGGATCCCACTTTTACTGATCTGACCAGAGATTAGCTGCAATGCAATCCTGATTGGTGAAAAGAACAATGACTACTTGTGTGACTCAGTGATTAGACCAAATCAGGAACATGTCCATGTTTAAATAACCGCCAGAGGGAATAAAGCATTTTCTGTGGCCTCACCCAGAATATGGAACAGCATTCTTCTATCATGTTTTCTCAGTCCTTAGGTCAGTTTAAGTTCAGACTGAAAACGCTGAAAACCTTTTCCCCCTGGCCCTCAAAAATAGCTGAAAAATGGGGCACAGTTTTTTTTTTTATTACTGTTTTTTATGGGTACTTTTACTTTAATTTTATCTATCATTTCATTTAGTTTTTTTTTTATTCATGATGCAGTTGATACTGTGAAGCCATCAGTGTTGCTACTGGTCACAGACAAATGTTCAGTTTTTCCAGAAGCATCTACAGGATCCATTTAACAAGACAACAGAATTACAGTCTCACTATAGTAGATGTGTTTGACATATTAGTGTGTCACTTATAACATATAAGACAGCAAAAAAAGAGGACATGAGAGAGGGAGGGGTGGGTAGATATCATCTAAAATGTGGTGTTACACAATACAGGAAATACAGCTTTTAATGTCTTTTATTACAATTAAAAACCGAAGAAATGTAATTTTTGAACAAAATGTTTCACTTATCCAATTTATTCCACATCAAAAAGAGGTGCACTGGTCTAAAATATAGAAGTCCAGGGCTGAAAACGGGCTCCACCCTGGGTCTGATGACTACTACTACTATTGTGAATACAACCAAAGTTCATTAGAGTGACATTGTTAATTTGCTTAAAATCTGATTATTGCCAGGGGGTTCTAAAATTTACGTGATGCTTGAAGTGTTTAAGGTTTCTGGCATGATCAGAGAAATTAGAGTGTATGAGAAATTTATTTTAATCATTATATATTTACTCTTGATATAGAACTGCATAAATATGGAATGTTTCCATACATGAAGCTCAGAGAGCAAACAAGCTTTTTGAACTTTAAATGTTTATAGCTGTCTTACAAAACAAGAGAAAACCTCTCTGACATTAAAATTGCAGACAAACATGAACTCACTTCCAAAATAAAACGTATGACCAGTGAATGCAACGTGCACACGAGGAAGTAGTGCAACATCTGCAAGGATCACAACAGCATTTTTACAGAACAAAGGCATGTTTTAATTAAACTGCTTCCTTTACTGTTAATAGTAACACAGAAAGTATTTGGTTCTACATTGTAAACTCAATTAGATTTTTCAATTGTATCCAAGTTAAGCTTCATCTAAAGACATCGGTCACTCCTCTGTTTTCAGCTGGACCTTCATCCGGTAAGGTTTGGGAGTCATAGTGATCCCAAAATCTGGAGTGAAGTCTGGTTCTCCAGCATCTTCAGGCCAGATGAACTTAAACTTCCTCAACAGAGTCACTCCATTATTTTATAACCAACATACCTGCAGAGAACGGCATGAAGGCTTCTGGTTTTACAAACTCTCCCTGGTCATTCAGGAAGTTTTCAGGGTTGAAATCATGAGGGAACTTCCACTGTCCCTCCTCCCTCAGCACTGAGGTCAG